>APFE031301510.1:26048-91838 GCA_000404065.3 Pinus taeda
ATCCCTTGAACTCCCCAGTGGATCTAAATTTGTTTTGAGAAGAGTCTGCCACAAGAAGACAAGCACACATTAAAGGGGAGCTTGTAATTTTTTGTTGCTGAACTGTCTTAACAGTCACTCTTTGATGAAGACCTTTTTTTTTATAAGGGAAAAAAAGGATGTTAAATCTGCCATAAAAGCAGAGAAAAAAAAGGGGCAGCGCTCAAATGTGAAGTGCAGCAGCGCAATAAGAAAAGTATGCAAAGCATGGAGACCCTCACAGCAGTGGGAAGATAGAACATAAAACAACAGTTTTTGAATTTTTTGTTATGGAGCACATGCATTGAAATGCATAACAAAGGAAGGTAGTTTCCTTCTATGTAATGTGAGAGAACATACTCACAGTAGAGTGAGTACATACACAGCAGTAAAAAAAAATGTAATATTTTTTCTTCATATGCAATGCAACATGCAAAGAAATGCATAAAGAGAAACAGGGACATCAGATTTTTAATGCACATGGGTGAATGATAATGTGTGGCAGCAAAAAAATGAAAGGTACTGCACAATAGTGCATTGTGTAAAAAATGTATGAAGACTAAGATTGTGTGAAGCAAGGGTGTAATAAGAAAAGGCAGCAGCATGATGGCAAGAAGGAGAAGCACAGTAGTGCGAAGAAAATGAAACCAGAACTAAGATAGAGTGAAGAAATGTGTTTTTACATAGCAATTCAAATAAGGAAATGCAGCATCATGAAGTTTTTGTTGAAGAAATGTTTACACACAGCAGTGTAAATTTGTAAGGTGGGACAGAGTAATTGTTCTAGAAAAGACAGAGTATTATGTCTTTGAAGAATGCACAGCAATGCAGAGTTTGCAAAGAAATGTAAGTGAAATGCAGCAACACAAAAGCAAGTGTAGACACAACAGTGTGGGGTAAACGCAGCAAAAAAAAGATGGCACAACAGTGCAACAGAGAATATGCAGCAGCGTAAAAGAACAATGTAATGAGTATGCACAACAGTGCAATGAATGTTTTGTTTTGAAACTGCATCTAAAGCAGTGTTTGGTAGTAATCCCTCCGTGAGAGGAAGTGAAGTTCTTAGTGAATCCCTCTATTAAAGAGGAAGGTGCTTTTCAGCACAGTGTCATGGTAAACCCCTCTGTTGTCAAGAGGAAGATGCTTTTTTAGCATACACATGGGAAATCCCTCTATCAAGAGGATGATGCTTTTCAGCATAGTCACAGGTGAATCCCTCTGTCAAGAGGAAAGTGTTCTTTAGCAGATTGTTATGGTGAATCCCTCTGTCATGAGGAAGGTGCTCTTAAGCAAAGTTTCAGGTTGATCCCTCTGTGAAGAGGAAGATGTTTTTTTTGGCATAGACAGGTGAATCCTTCTAGTTTAGAGGAAGATGCTTTTCAGCATAGACAGTGGTGAATCCCTCTGTTAAGAGGAAGACTCTTTTGTAACAGCAGCATGTCAAGGAGATAAGAAAGTGTCTGGGTATGATCAAATGCCCAGCAGTTGAAATTAAAGGGGAGTGTTTGAATATTAATTCCAACTGCGTGCAATGTTGGCGGATGCGGCGCGGGAGCATTAAACGGCAACAACAAAACCTCTTCCGAAAACCACTAAGCCATTTCGCACCGCCTTTTGCCAAAGGCTGTTTTTCCCTGGAGGCACCCGACACAATCCACTGCAGCCACGCGTCCTCTGTACGAACCTTAAACCACCATTCCTCGGACGTTAGTAATCGTTTGAGTTGTGTGGCTTAAGGAAGTGATATGTGTCCGATTTGGCTCTTCTTTCTCTGTCGTTCGATCGCGAGGAAGGTACATGGGTCTGATTAAACATAAATGCAGCGTGGAGTATCACTTTACCCATACTCTAATGTTAATCTTATGACATGGTTTTTGGTAAAGTATTTAATGTTTTCCTACGGCATGTAATATTTGTTTTACGGAAGCATGGGCGTATTTACTTACGGTATGTAAGTTTTATTAAATAATATACCAACCGCATGAGCGTTGACTGTGTGTTATATTGCATTGCACACAGGGAGAACAAAAATGTGTGGGCTCGCAGCAGCCAATGAAAAACCAGGGGGATTGTAATGTGAAAACAATGGTGTAATCGCACACGGTAAAAATAGAAACAGAGGGTCCGCAGCACCGAAAAAGACCAGAGAGAAAATGTTGTATTGCAGGGGAGGAACGCACAGAAGTGCATGAATGTTTTTCTTTGGGATTGAAATGTAAAAAGAGAGTGCAGCAGCAGAGTAAAGATTTATTTTTGGTTTGTAATGTGATGTAAGAAAAAGAATGCACAACAGTGCAGGAGAAGGAGAAGTGAATGAAGAAAACCAGGAGGTAGTTTTGTTTTCAAAACCATGAATTGTTTCACACAACAGTGAAAAGGTAAATGTGTAAATCCTTGTAATTTTTTTTTTTCACACAGCAGTGAATGTAAATGAAATATTTACACATAGTGGTGTAAAATTTCAAAGGAGGCAGAGTAATTTTTGTTAAATTGTTTTGGTGAATCCCTCTGAGTGAAAGAGGATGAATATGTCTCAGTAAATTCTCAAGTGAAAACAAAGTTTTGGTTGAATGTTGTTTTTGGTAAATCCCTCTCAGCAAAGAGGACGAATGTGTATCAGTGAATTTATTTTAATTAATGGAAATCTTTTATGGTGGTGCAATACTCTGTTCAATAAAATTTTTTTTAATAGCTTCCCTGTGCACAAAAGATCCTGAGTAAAGAAAAACAGAGCATTGACTCTGTGTTCAGCTAATGTTTGGTTTTGGTATTTTCCCATTGCAAAAATACCCAACATAAGGCGCTTCCCAACATAGCGCCACTTCTAGAATATATTTAGTTATTTCCAGTGGTAAGATTTAAAAGATTTCCAAGAACTCCTATAATGCTCACAACCAATGCCATGACAAGCATATTTTCAAACTTCAAACGTTGGCATGGCATAAAACAAGGCAAAAATATTATCCGCTTCTGGTTTTTTTATTATAGAGTTGACTTCATTAGAACTGCACAATCAAATAAAATCCAAAAAATTGAAAAGCCAGCCCAACTATAACTGAATAGATATGGCACACAGCTGGGAATCCCAATTTATTCGCAAGATGGTTGTTTCCCAAAGCCAATCAGATTATAATTGGCGTTAGATTATAGTTGTGCCATCATCCCATGATGCTCACAACTAATTTTTATTGAAAAGCCACATGAATGCCTAAATTAATGGCTTTGGCTTTAGATTTTTCACAAATGGGGATCAGTTGAAATCTATAAAAAACAGACATATTTATGTACTCTACTCAGCTATTGTGTCTTGTGCTGTAGGAGAAGGAACTTGCATTTTCCAGAGACTTTGTAAGGTGGAGAGAACTGCCCATTTCTGGTTCTCTGTCTCAGCATGTATTTTGTGTTTTCATGGTTTGGTATGAACCCAATTCGTTGATTGATTGATTAAATGTTATGTTAATTCCAACATGGTTATGGTTTTGATGTGAACAGGGTATCAGGAAAAAAGGAAAGAGGTCCAGCATGGTTACTACTGAAGAGTTAACAGTAGGGAATGGTGAAGTTCATGGTTTCTGCTCTGGTATTGGGCCTGGTTATGCATCCCCTCTTGAAGCAATGAAGGGCCCTGTGGAAAAGCTTTTGTATGTTACAACTATCTATACAGGTACCAATTTACCTGACATTTTGTTTCTCTCTCAATTATTATACAGTATTAAAACTATGGTTATCAATGTTTTATTACAGCAGCTATCACTTTCCATCTTCTGCTTCTTTATCTATTTATATGGATAAAGATAATTTACTTTAAGACATTGTCCAACATTCTGCACAGTTCATTTATGTTTCTTCTACTGTTACTTCATGCCATAGACAGCCATCTGTGCTGTATTTACTGTAGTTGTTGCCTATCTTATAACCCACTCACCCTAGTGCTTACCTCCTCCACCCAACTCTGCTTACATTTTATGGTAAGTTATACCAGTGCTTCCTAATTCTG
Source organism: Pinus taeda (assembly GCA_000404065.3). Classification (NCBI taxonomy): domain Eukaryota; kingdom Viridiplantae; phylum Streptophyta; class Pinopsida; order Pinales; family Pinaceae; genus Pinus; species Pinus taeda. Next base: position 30,064 of record APFE031301510.1, read on the forward strand.
TAGCCTTCAACCAACTCTTCTTACATTTTATTGTAATTTATCCTGGTGCTTACTGATACAGTAGCCTTCCAACTCTGCTTACATTTTATGGTAAGTTATACTGGTACTTCCTGATTCAGGGGCCTTCCTCCACCCAACTCTGATTCCGGTTCAAATTACCAGTTGTTCCATTTTAAGTTTTTATCAAGGTTTTCCTGTTTCTGGTCAACTAATGTTTTCTAATGCAATTTTATAAGTGAAAACTGTTCTCTTACTACTGTGCAACGTCTGGTGCAAAATAGCCCTTTTGGACCCAACATCAGGAAGCAGCCGAGGCCTCTCGATCTTGCCCTCTATAAGCCTAACAAAGGAAATAATTGATGACAAAACAACAAAAACAACTGCAAGTGCAACAGATGCAGCAGATGTGAATTTCAATGAATCTATCTTCTTAAGAGCACAGAGAGGCACCAGAACAAATACCATTGTGATGAAAACTATCAGTCTCCGATCGCTCCACCACCCTTCCTTTCCTGTCCATTGATCAAAAATCCCCTGGTGATGCGAAGATCCGGACATCACATCTCCCATGATAATTAAATAAACAATCATAATCCCTGCATTGTTTACAATAATACAAATCTCTGACAAAAACCTGGCAGAGTGCCCACAAACAGATTCAACAGTTTCACCATAATTAGAAGCCTTCAGGCGAACAGAAAACTCGACCAGCAACTCAATGCTTATTTCCGAGAGAATACCCATCAGGATTATCACTGCAAAGCATAATGGTAGACCCAAAACTTTCATTGTTGCAGGCAGTGCCATAATTCCTACACCAATTACAGTCGTCGCCAGATTGAAAACTACACTAGGGATACCAGATCCAGAAGCCACTTCTGCTATCCCTGATTTTTCTGTTGACAATAGGGGTAAAGCATCACTGTCTTCTGAACGCAGTGTCTTTGAGGTAACCCCATTGACAGACTTCTTGATCTCTGCCTTGTTGTCCAGCGATATGTCCTGCGTTTGCAGCTCGATGAATGAGTGCTTAATTCGACCTGCGAGGAATATCAATGTGCGTCCGTCCGCTTCCGCTTCCTCATTCAGTTTTGTATCAGTGGGATCAACGACCACGATTCATTCCATCGTCTAACACCACAAATCTATGGTCAACAATAGGACACGAGGCCGGATGGGATCATTCATTTCAAATGGAAACGCCTTACGGCGTAATTAAATTTATTGTTTCATATACTTTTACTGTAATATTAAAATTAAATTATAATTTGATATAGCTTTAATATAATTTTAAAATTAAATCATAATATAAGTTAATCATTAGAAATATATGTATTTTTTTTAAGACCATACATATTCAAACCCCAAAAAATAGAATATATTATATACGTTGTATTTTCATTCGTATCCATATATTGTGACCAGTACAGGTGGAACAATGTTTCACCATTCATGTTTAAAACGGTCGGGTTGTCTGATTAACATAAAGCCATTTAGTTAAACCAACTTTTGTTGGCACTAAGTAATCAGTTCCTCTTAGTGGTGGTTTTCACAATTGATTTTGCAAGGTGATTATACCTATCATTCATTCAAAAATGTAGCACGTCTTGCGTAATAGTTGTGATCGATGAATGTAATGTGTATTAAATAATGTCAAGATATAAGGTAACCTTTTGTGATAGCAATAGTGATGAAAGATTCTTATAACCCATTCCTACTACCCAAAAGTACTTATTCACCAGGAACTTTCATTGTCGTAACCATATTATATTATTATAATAACAAGATGTGTTTGGTCATCGAGATGTTGGAAATGTGAGAAAGGTAGAGAAGACAAAACACAATTCACACATAAAACATGAGTTGTTGCTTTTCTATTGATCACACAAAACATAATGATTACAATGAACCCAGTAAAGGGTATTTAAACCTTTTCCAACTAGCTAACTGCCTAAAATATCTTGACATGCAACTACATGCTATCACACTAAAAGTCGTTTATCACTTAACTCAACACTCAAACACTCAATCATGCAATCACTCAGTTAACTGACTCTCTATTTTAATCTAACTCCTCATCCAGGAGTAATTATCTTATTTAAACACTCCCCCTTAATTACGACTACTAAACTAAAACATAACTCATGACAACTCAAACATGCATGCTGGTCTATGTCTCAGCTAGGCTTACAACACTCAAGTTTCTTCTATGAAACTCAAACACATCTTCTGCTAATGACTTAGTAAATATATCAGCAAATTGACCACTAGAATTACAAGGCTTCAAGTGAACTTTTCCATTGCTCACAAGTTCTCTAATAAAGTGATATCTAGTATCAATATGCTTCCTCTTTTGATGAAACACATTATTCTTGGATAGTGAAATCGCTTAGGTGTTGTCACAATATATTGTTGTTGATCCTTGTTGTTTCTGCTTGATTCCATCAAGTACTCTTCTTCACCACACTTCTTGATATGTTGCTGATGTTGCTGCTACATATTCTACTTCTGCTGATGAAAATGTCATAATGGGTTGCTTCTTAGATGCCCATGAAATCACACCTAAACCAAGGTGGAACACAAAACCAGAAGTTCTCTTCCTATCATCCAAATTTCTTGCAAAATCACTATCTGTGTATCCAATCAATTCTTTCTTTTTTGTGCTTGCATACATTATGCCATAATCTCTAGTTCCTGCTATGTAACTCAGAATTCGTTTTCCTACACTCCAATGTGTGTCTTTTGGAGTCTCCATAAATCTGGAAATCAAACTCACTCCTTGTATGATATCTGATCTTGTAGCTATGAGATACATGAGGCTACCAACAAATCTTTTAAATAAAGTTGAATTGACATTTGATCCTTCATCATCCTTTCTTAACTTTGTACCTATTGCAACTGGTGTAGGGACAGGTTTGTAATTTTCCATCTTGAATCTTTTCAACAAATCTTTGGAATATTTATTTTGACAAATAAAAATTCCTCTTTTCAGATTGCTCAACTTCTATACCAAGAAAATATTTCATGAGACCAAAACTTGTCATCTCAAATTCTTTCATCATGACTGCTTTAAATTCATCTATGTCAAAATCACCTGTAAAAATCATGTCATCAACATATAAGCAAACAATCAAAATTTGTCCATGCTCATTTACCTTTGTGTACAAGGTATGCTTAATGTTGCTTCTGCAAAATCCATTCTTAATCATGTAGGTGTCAATTCTACTATACCAAGCTATAGGCGCTTGCTTCAGTCCATAGAGCACTTTCTTCAACCTGTAAACTTTGTCATCGTTAGTTTCAAATTCATATCCTAGAGGCTGCTGCACATAAATTTCTTCTTCTAGAATTCCATTCAAAAAGGCTGATTTCACATCCATCTGATATAATTTCCACTTGTTCTGAGCTATTGTGGCTAGAAATGCTCTTATAGTATCCAATCTGGCTACCGGAGCAAACGTTTCTCCAAAGTCTATTGCTAGTTGCTGCAAGAATCCTTTTGCTACAAGTCTTGCTTTAAATCTGTTAATTTCATCTTTCTCATTCAACTTTGTCTTGTACACCCACTTCACACCAATGAGATTTCTGTCCTTTGGTAAATAAACCAATTCCCATGTGTCATTCTTTTCAATAGCTTCAATTTCTTCGTCCATGGCTTGCACCAAATTTTCATCTTTGATTGCTTCTTCAAATGAAGAAGGTTGGAATGCCAACGATGCAAAATTTGAACTAACATCCAAATCATCATAAATATATTTCAAACTTATCATCTTTCTCTTACCATTGATTGATTAATCACCTGATTGATTGCTGGAAGAATCTTGATCTGTTGATCTGCTTGAGGATCCATGCTACTCTGAAAGCTTTACAGTCCTTATTGGTGTGTCTTTGTTTGGTGTCTTCACCTGTGATTCTTGTTGCTCCTTTTCTGCTACATCATCTTCTTCCATCAGTGGCACTTGTGCATCAACTGTTTTTTCTACAGTTCCATTCCATGACTCTTTTTCCTTGAACACAACATCTTTGTTAATTATGATCTTCTTTGTGACAGAGTTATACAATTTGTAAGATTTGGATTGCTCATTATAACCAATGAATATGCATTTTTCACTTTTATCATCCAATTTGCCTCTTTGCTCCTTAGGCACATGTGCATAAGCTACACATCCAAATACTCTGAGATGAGATACGCTGCAATACAAACCTAACCATGCTTGTTATGGTACACTATTCATCACACTCTTTGTAGGAGATCTGTTGATCACATAAATAGCACATGCAACTGCTTCTGCCCAATATACATTAAACTAGTTTTTGCTTTTCAACATGCTTCTTACCATGTTCATAATTGTCCTGTTCTTTATCTCTGTTACACCATTCTACTGCGGTGTGTACCTGGTTGTAAACTATCTTCTGATCCCATGCTGTTTGTAGTTATAATGGAATGCCTTTGAGTCATATTCTCCAGCATGATTTGACCTCAATACCTTGATCTATTGACCACTTTGGTTCTCTACTAAGGCTTTGAATTATTTGAACATTGCAAGATTTTTAGACCTTTGCTTCAAAAAGTAAACCCAAGTCTTTCTGCTGTAGTCATCAATGAAAGTGAGGAAGTAGAAACTTCCACCAATCGACTGTGTCCTCACAGGTCCACACAAGTATGTATGCACTAGCTCAAGAGGTTGCTTTGCTTTGTATGCAACTCCCTTTGGAAAACTTTCACAATGTTTTTTTCCCAATATGCAACACTCACAAGTACTAGCAGGCTCTTTGGTGGGAGGTAATCCTCTGACCATCTATTTCTGCTACAATAATCTTAAACCAGAAAAGTGCAAATGTCCAAACAGAAAGTGCCATAACCAATAATCATCAGAACATGCAACTGTAAAAGAACTCACCTGACCATTGTAATTCAAAATTAGAGGAAAGAGTTTCTTCCTCATCATCTATACCTTTGCTATCAATTGCTTGATTGGAGGCTTGTCATATATAATAACTTCTTAACCTTGAAAAATAAATCTGTATCCTTTCTGTGTCATTTGACCAACACTTAACAAATTATGTTTGAGACTAGGAACATAATATACCTCTGAGATTTTCTTTGACTCCCCTTGCTTGGTCACAATGTTGACCACTCCTTTGTCATCTACTACCACAATCTTGTCAGTTCCCAACTTTACCTCTATTTTCACAGATTGATCGAAATTTGGAACCAAACCCTTGTTGCTTGTCATGTGATTACTGGAGCCACTGTCTAACAAGCACATACTAGCATAAGGTTCATGCATGGTATGGCAAGCTAGGAACATGGAGTTAGTACCCTCTGTAGTGACATTAGCTCTCTGGTTCCCTTGATCAACTATTTTCTTCCTGCAATCATGAGCATAATGACCAAATTTATTGCAGTAACAACATCTCACCTTTGATTTTTCAACTCTTTGATTATTGTTGAAGCTTTTTTAGTTACTTCCACTTGCATTTTCATTCTCTTCTCGGTCATCTCTCTGACCACCATATCTTTTGCTTCGTCCTCTGCCTCTCATTCTACTTCTGCCTCAACCTCTGTCTCTTTAAATAGAAACCTGACTTTTGAAAGCGGTCTCTAAAGTGGAAACTTTATTTTTGTCTATCCTTGCCTCATGCGATAGAAGTGATCCCGTCATCTCATCAACTGTCAATGATGCCAAATCCTTGGCTTCTTCTATGTCTGCTACCACAACATCAAATTTGGTAGACAAAGATCGAAGGACCTTCTCAACCACTCTTTGATCTTTTATATCTTCACCATAAATCTTTAACTGATTTACAACAATTATGACCTGATTCATGAAAGAATTGATGTCCTCTGTCTCCTTCATCTGCAGACTTTCAAAATCCCTCCTAGTATTTTGCAACTTAGCAATATTGACTTTCGCCATACCTTTATAGTTTTTCGCCAAAGTATCCCATGCTACTTTTGATGAAGACGTGGTCATAATCTTCTAGAACACTACTAGGTCCATTCCCTATTGAATAAGCTGCAACGCATGTGCATTCTTCTTCTTGTTTTTCTTCCATTGTTCCCTCTCTCCATTACTGAGAGCTTGTTCTTCTTCTTCGTTCATAGCTTCTAAAAACCCAAACTCGACATAATCCCAAACATCATGTGCCTACAATGTGGTCGCCATCTTAATGGCCCACACATCATAAGCTCCAAAAATTTCTCTTTAAAAAAAACCAAAAAAAATTCTGCTTTAATAAACTTTTCAAAGCTTCTCTTAAAAAAACTCTCTTATCTTCAAAAATTTCCTTTACAAAATAAAACTCTTGATTATTTTTTAATATAAAAAATCTTTTATATAAGAAATATTTATAAAAAAATCTTTATATAAAGAAAAAAAAAAAAAACTCATTATAATCACTCTTTTAAAAAAAATCGTATGATAAATCGTACCCACTTCCACTTAGCTTTAAAAGATCCGTGGATCTTTTAAAGCCTAGGCGAGTCATATTTCCCATGCTATCGGGCCATAAATGAACGGCAGGTGTATATGCCCACCATTCGATTTCAGCATTAGAAAAATCGAACGGTGGGCATATACACCCCCCGTTCATTTATGGCCTGATAGCATGGGATTTATTTACGGCCTAAAGCCTACGTGACTATGACTTTCAACTTTAAACTTGAGCTTTCTTGTTGACCTGTCCTTCAATTTTTTTTAAATCTTTAATCTGCTTCCTTCACCATTCATGATACAATGCCTCATTGATTTAATGAATCAAATTGGCTAAGCAAATCACCGTGCAGACTACTCTTGGCTTTTTCTTCGACAAAAAATTTAAGTGAAGGATGGATCGGTTACAACGAAGAAAGATTTCGCGTCTCACTGTGATTTAAAGCTTTTGAATTTAGCCGTGAATTATCACTCACATGATGTTTCTCTACAAGTTGCGGCTATAGATTTTTTAGCTCTTCTAGATACTCTAGATCTGATACCAATTTGTTAGAAAGGCAGAGAAGACAAAACGCAATTCACACATAAAACATGAGCTATCGCTCTTCTATTGAACACACAAAACATAATGATTACAATGAACCCGGTGAAGGGTATTTAAACATTTTCCAACTAGCTAACTGCCTAAAATATCTTGACATGAAACTACATGCAATCACACACTAAAAGTCGTTTATCACTTAAATCAAAACTCAATCATGCAATCACTCAGTTAACTGACTCTCTATTTTTATCTAACTCCTCATGTAGGAGTAATTATCTTATTTTAACAGGAAAGAGTAATTACTTTCACATGTACATCAGTCTAAGTTTGAGTTAGCTCAATCAAATGTATGTCAGTTTGAGTTCATTCTATATTTGGAAAGGTTGAATTTAATAAGTGTTTACATGTTGAAGTTTTAAGTGAGTCGTGAGTTAAAAAGTATAAATACCTCAGGATGGATCTGTCGTAATCAAGTCAAGTTTGTGTGATCAATAAAAGAGAAATCACTCGTGCGTTTTATTTATGTTAATTTATTTCCTTTCCTCCTCTGTCTTTCTATCAAATTGGTATCAGATTTGAAGTCAGAACTAGAATATCTAGAGAGTCTACAGGGGGAACTTTTAGAACAACACAGAACAACATTGTGTGAGTGATAAGCCATGACTAGAGTGAAAATATTTAAGTCATAGTGAGAATTGAAAGTTTTTTACATCGCTGCGTGCATGAATAAGCACAAGACAACATATCTTCTTGTGATATTGAGAAGGGTATGTAGCCACCATTGTGAGTCAACACTGGAGTCGTGGTCTTTAAGTGAACTTATGACACCACAACTAAGCCAAGTTTTTTTAAGACAAAGTAAGAGTCCTAAGTGGATGGGTCATTGTATCCACCACATGTGCATAAGTTAAAGGTTTATTTTAAAGAAACAAGTCTATACGAGGCAAGTTTACATGCATTATTTATAAGTTAAAGGTTTATTTTAAATAAAAAAGTCTATATGAGGCAAGTTGACATGCATTATTTAAAAGGGATTCAAATAAGAAGACAAACTCACGTAATTAGGAAAGAATCTATAAAAAAAGATAACAATCATGGGTCTCAAAGTGTGACTGAAATAGATTAAGAAAAAAAATTGAAAAGCAAAGGCAGATATTTGTTCCATATTTAGAGCTTCATTCTGTAGTTGAGGAGTTGAGAAGTCTAGTGTAGATCGAGGGTGATTGGTGCAGCCTAGATATGCTTCCACTTCCTATGTTTACTGGTAAATATTTTAATTTTGGATTATCAAAATGAAAAATTTTCTTCAAGCTAAAAATTTAATTAGCACCGGTCTAATAACCCATATGATGAAGTATGTCATGCTTTAATATTGGATTTTATAAAACGAGCATTAGATGAGAAATTATTGTTCAACGTAGCAAAAGCTACAACTTCCAAGGAAGCATGGAAGATCGTGGAAGAAGAGTTTGGGACAAAGTAAACTGACATCCAGCAGCAAGATATGTCACAGTTTGTTGAAGAATCAATAGACAAGTCAGTGATAGATATGCGAGTAGATGAACAAGACACTGTAAGGACAACAACGCTTGAGTTGATGAGCTGATTTGTTTACTCTAGGATCCATAACTGCCATTTGTAGTCGACCTATTTTCTAGTGAACTAAATATAATAATATGGATGGGGAAGGATCTTCTTGCACCAATTAAGTATACAGAGATAACTTTGCTTGATCAAAAGCCTCGTTTTTTGGGCTTAAGAATACATGTTTACCCGTGTTCCTCTCCTTGAAATATATCTCTTGTGTGATAACATCTATAAATAAATAAGAAATTCATTAGAAGAAAAATGAATACCCAATAAAGCTTTATTAGAATGAGATGTTGTTTTCAGTCTTCTGCTTTAAGCGACTGTAATAACAACATCCATCATACCTTTAGGAGATTTTCTAGTAGTACTAGTATGTCTTGGGCCATTTACCTTGGATTTTGTACTAGCCACCTGGCTAGGGTATGTTGTATAACCTTGAGTCAACATACCTTTGTTAGCCATTTTTTCTTTATCATTTTTGGGAGAATAAAAATAAGGATAAAATTTCCTTGTAATTATCAGATTGTAAATAACCTAATCAAGGTCATATTTCCATTCTTCATCTTATTTAAACATAAAAGCCTTTAACATGTTTTCAATAAATGGAAGAGTTGTAAATGAATTAATAATAAAAGAGAACAATTTAGTGGGGATATCGAAATTCGATTTCTTTCCCTTAGCTATAAAACGTAAGTCATTAGAATGAATTATTTTGCTAATATACTCTAGATGAAAAAATTGATGGGTTAAATACAATCTATATGGCATAACCTCAACACCATAGATTATGAAAATTGTGTACTTTTTTCAATGTACCAATCTCCACACTTTAATTTCTCATTCAGATCCAATTAAAACTTAAATTCATAAGGAATTATTGGAATATGATGGCCAAAGAATACATTATAAACTATGGACATGAATTTGTTAATGAAACTCTAATAACCACAAGGTTGATTATTGAATACTACAACCCTTTTCCATTCAAGGGAAAAATTCTCATCCCAATTCATTTATATGTTCTAACCGAAAGTAATCAAAGTGGGAGGAATTTTGAGCCAATAGAAGATAACCAAGGTAAGAGCGATATCTAGAATTCCTTTCGTTTAACAAAAAAGAAAGTTGGTCATGAATTCTGCTAGTAATAAACAAAGTAAAATTAAACTTAATAAATAGTGAAATCCTATGTATAAAGCCTAGAATGATTGCATCAACTCAGAAATTGTCATCATCATGTAAAAACATAATTATCATGGATATCAGGTCTCTAGGAAGTCCATTGAAAACTTCCGTCTTCAAAGGGATTCTAGCCTTTCTAATCTTTTCCTACTCACTTATCAATTTCACAGAAGCGTTATTTTTTAGGTATTTGAAGGGGTTTCAAAGAGATGACCAAGGTCATATTCTTCGATGGGTTCAAAACCCATAAGTCAATAAAGGATATCAACTAAGTATCACTCCCTTACTTAAGGATCACTTAAAATCCCTGACTGCCTTTAACAACCATTTGAACGAGATTGTAAAATTCGACACATAAATGCACTAATTCAAAGAAAGGAAAGGTTTTAGGAAACATAGATTGAGGGAGATTGATTTCCAATGTAGGGAACAACTCACTGAACTGTTGAAAATATTTGGAGGAAAGGTTGTCAATGGTTTTACCAGTAAATCCAAGGTCAAAAAGGTCTTTATCTTTATCAATTGTTGGACTCCTGATCTGCAAAGGGTTATGGTGTGGAAGTTGAACAGTCAAAGAGAGTCAAAGAGACCTTCGAATATGAATCCAAGAGTCACACCAATTTATTATAAATGTATATCTTGTGAATAATAAAGGAATCTCAAGATTATATTTTATATTGTGTTCATATTCCATGTATGTGTTTAACATGGTTTCATAGCTACAAACAGATTTTGGCCCTGCTCCCATTTGAGCCACCTGTCTTGTGACCAATTTTTCTTTCAATCCTTCCTCCTTAGGCTCTGCACCTGAGCACTCTTCCATTCTAAATATCTACTGGTCTAATTTCACTCTTCCTACATAAGCCATTGGTTTTGTGGCTTTCTACCTGTCAGGTTTGCAGCACAACTACACCAAACCATTTCTTTGTGCTATTATGTAGTAACTCCTATTCTCTTAGCCCATCATATACGTTGGCCTAAGAATTTATGCAACTGTGAGTTACATTCTCTACTCTTTATGCATATAATAGTTTTCCCTTGGGATTCTTGTTGGTTTGAAATCTAATGGATTCTCGTTACTGAACTACATTGGTTCCTACAATCATGCATTGAACTCCATTTGGTTATGCATTGAAATGGTACTTCTCTACAAATGTGTGTTGGTTAAAATTTAGAGTTGAATAGTTTGAGCAATAATCGCTCTACGTTAAAAGTCCTTCCCATTTGTTTGATTATTTGTTTCTTAATATTGGACCCATCACACGCTATTGTAGCCAGACATTTCCTCATCATCATCCTTTTTTGTTACTTTTTATAAAATTATCTCAACCAATCTATGCCCAACAAATCTTGGGATTAGTCAACCAGATATAAAATTCACGTTTTTTAAAACTTTTTTGCAATATGTTTCTTGATAGTGCCTGTGGACTATTGCATGCATTCCAATATATTGAGTGAATTTAAAGACTGGTTAATAATATCCTATGGGTTTTCAGTTATTTGAATATTAAGTTCCATATTCAACTGAGATTTATGAGCATATTGATTCTATTTAGTTTCAAGGGAATAAGGCTGGTGGGAAGGCCATATTCTTAAGCCATTATCCTTAAGTAGTGACACCTGAATGGTGCCAAAAGTAGCAACAATAGAGATTTCCATGAGAAATACCTCATCAATCTCAGTATAAGGAAGTCATGCATGGAATTGAATGTAGCTTCCACTGTCTATTGAAGCAAGCCACGAAGGGGAAAGACGAAATAGATTGCTCTATTTATATAGGAGGAGTTGAGCCCAATTTTGTTGAGAGTTGTGCAACAACATCTTGTTGGGCTCTTACGGTGTGTATTTGGGAAATGTGATGGTGTAATGACGCTCTGGTTACATAGTGTACACCACTATGATTGATCCCAAGAAATGAAACATGGACACCATTGCAGCGATCTGCATTGGAATCAAATGGATCTATAGAAAGAGGCAACAAGTTCGAGTCACCTACTCTGATTATGAAATTTATTCCAACGAAGAATTTAAGGCTCAAACATATTTTAATATTTGAATTTTTATATCTTAGGTGGCTATCTGAGGTGAATATTCTCGAGTACTTTTTGAACTCAATTGGTTAATTTTCCTTAGAGGAATCACTTTCTACATTATACAAACTTGCAATAGTTATATTTATAAAAAGGGGGGGCTTTCGATGATCGAACTCCTTGGTGCACCACACTTATTTCCATGTGAGGATTATCCTTCTATGTTTTAGCCCAATCAATAGAGAAATGGACTGCATAAGAGCTGATACTAAGCTTTGGAAGCAATGTTGATATGCTAGCTTGCATGTTGTTAAAATCGAGGAAGATTTCAATATAAGTGACTCAAAGATCTAATTTCAAAGATCCATTGGCAGCTTAAGGAGACTTTTCATACTATTTTTCTATGTGTTCAATCACATAAGTGTTCACAGCGTCTACACTCCCACTTGGTTCTGATCTTATTCACCATCCCTGCTAAAGCTCTCAATTTGCAAAGGTGAAGTTATTTTGTAGCTTGGGATCATTTTTTTCTTTAATGTAGTAAACATCCAAAAGGGCGTCACAAAAGGAAATTCTTTGTAACAACATAGGATTATTTATAAAACCATTGAATTTCCTCTTATACCTTCAATATTTAAGTTACTACACCCATTTTTTGCTAACTCTGAGTCGTTTGAAAAAAACAAATTAGCTGAAATTGGTGACGCATTAGAGTTGTTTAATACCCTAATTCATTCCACTGTTGATGCCATTGTAAAAATCAACAAAGCCTCTCTTGTTGATATTAGAATCTGTCTATATAATGTATGGGAAAAGATTGATTTGTTGCAGCTTGAGTCACAGTTTCAACAAGATGAGCTACAACAGCATAGTCAACATTTTGGACATCTTTTTGTTTAGAACAATCCTCTATTTGAGGTTGAAACAAACACTCATTATCAGCTAGAAAGTGTTCAAATCAATAACATTGAGGTTGACTCCCATCATGTAACCATTTCAGGAGTAGATTTGCATGCAGGTGCGGAAATTTAACCTGAAATTCCCAAGCCAATCATCAGACCTTGGAAGAGCTTGTCAACAACAGGAACGAAATCGGTATTTTATATGATAAGGATGTGTCCTTTCATATTATGTACTATACCAATCCAATCAAAGTTCAAAGTGTTTGGTTTCTTCATGATGGTTTATCTTCACCACTTTCAAATCATGCTCCTCTTCCACAAGAACTAGAACACAATGTGAGATGCCAACATTGTGACAGAGTTGGCCATATGAAAGATCAATGCTTTGATCTTCATCTGTGTGAGAATTATGGTCAACATAATCACCATTCTAATAGATGCTTCAAAAACAAGCCTCTTATAAGAACAAAGATTCTCCTTGGATGGATTGCTTCTTGGCAATGGGCTTCAACAACCAAGAATATATTTTAGTCATTTGTCAGAATTTCTTCTAGAGTATCAAAAAGTCTTGCAGTTGAGTTTTCTCCATCATCTCACCTTGTATATAGCAAGGGGCGAATTTATGGTCATCTACAAGTTTCAAATATAATTCAAGTGAGCCTAATCCACAACATGAACCTGCTTCCTGACCCTACAACCAGAGGCATCCATACCCAGATTTAGAGTTGTAGCCAAAGACATAGAAGCCCCTGAAAATGCCTATGGTTGTCGGTCTTCCTTAAACCACCCCAAGTTGTAGACCTCCCTTTTCCAAGTTGATGGTCTCCCTTTCCAAAGCATTAGAGACATTTCCTCTAGCATAAGACTTTAGCTTCTTGCCAAATTCGGAAAAGTTTTGGGAATCGCACTAATCATTCCTTTGGTTGGTGGTCTTCCTTAAACCACCATAGGTTGTAGACCTCCATTTTTCTAGGTTAAAGGTCTCCTTCTCAAAAGCATTAAGAAGCACTTCCTCTAACAAAATACTTCAACTTCTTGCCAGATTTCGAAGAGTTCTACGCACTGCAGTAAGCATTCAAGTTTTGGTGGTCATCCTTAAACCACCAGCAATTGAGACCTCGAGTTTTCCCACCTTATTACATCATCTCACGAAGCCCATTTAGCTTATTGTTGTCATGAATTGTTGTATTTTTATATTCAGCTCTCTTATTGGACTCGTATATAACCCTTTGGATTAAAGGGGAGAATGTTGGACACATAACCTACTAAGGGTTAAGATGTAGAAGTTGAATAGTCAAAGAGTGTCCATGAGACCTTGGAAGATGAATCTAAGAGTCAAACCAATGTATTATAAATGTATATCTTGTGAATAATAAAAGAATATCATGAGTATCTTTCATATTGTGTTCATATTCCATATGTCTTTAACATCAATTAATAATTTTGACACATCATTTTCATCGAGAACTCCAAAACATTCCCCTCTTCCTAAGCATCATTTGAACATGTCTTATTATGGAAAAGGGAGTATGGTGCGGACTAAATACCTGTATTTAATTATTTCCTAATTTTCCATATAAACTCAGAATTTTTACCTTTTGTTCTCTTTCCTTCCTAACAATAATTAGTGAAATAACATATACAATCCATTGTAATATACCCTAATTAAGGCATTAAAGGTAAGACACATGGACTTTCGAAGTAATTAACTAGAGGGTACTTGCGCCATTAACGCATAGCTAATCGCATGGCACGGGTAATACCACTAGCAATTTCACCTATAGCCTCGGGTGGTTTCATGCCTTGGGAAATCCAACAAAAACAAACATGGCCCATCATGATGGAGGGAAGTATGGTCATTTCATCCTAACTCTCGATGCTAAACGTTGAGAAGGTAGCGGGTCAAAGTAATTTTATATCAGTAGGGTCAAAATAAATGTAGATCATCAGACAAATGAGCGAGATTTTTAATACATCACACACCGCAACATGTACATAACCGTACATCTACAGGTTGGGCTTGCTCATAGATTTAACAAAATTTGGTAAACATCTCATATCTCACTCATTTACTGAAATTTTTGTTGCAAAAGGCCTTCGAGAATTTAGAAGTGGACACCTCTAATGTGAAGTAGACATTGTAGCAACATTCAATTTGACAGAAATGGTAGACGGGAAGAGTCATGACTGTCATCTCCAAACTTCCACACCATTCCATTTTCTAACTTCCCTTCCCATGCCATCTTGTTCCATATTGCGTCAACTCTCCTATATATCTATCTATTTTTATATGTGCAATACGCCTTTGCCTTGTATCTAGTAGAGAAAGTCGAGACGTTATATATAGCCAATATTGATATTCAATATTATCCCATGATGAAATATCATCTGCCACTTTCTGTGTTTGGATCTCTGGGCCACCCTTCAATCCTGATAGAGTTGTAGCTTATAAAATGCTAGTTACTCGAGGCTCTAGCAGTTTCCATGGACGTCCGGGAGATAAAACGCTTCCACTGTAAAGAACTAGACCGGTTTCTTCATCTACACAAATTAAATCAAACTTTCGTAGATGTCGAGGAAGAAGTTGCAGACCCCCTGCCTGCTCAATATTTAATAGCGAGAGTCAAGGTGAAACGACCAGACTACCCTCCATCGTGAAGGGCCATTCAGGTGTGTTTTGGTTGGATTTCCTAAGGCATGAACCACCAAAGGCTATACCAAGCGATTATCTATGTGTGAATGGTGCAAGTACCAAATAGTTAATTCCTTCTGTAGCCCATGTGTGTTACCTTTAATTCCTTAATTACGGTAGATTAGAATGGACTGTATATGTTATTTCGCTCATTATTGTTAGGAAGGAAAGCGAGCAGAAGGGTAAAAAAATCGAGTTTATATGGACAAATAGGAAAGAATTAAATATAGGTATTTAATCCTCACTATACTCCCTTTTCCATAATAAGACATGTTCAAATGATGCCTAGAAAGGGGAATGTTTCAAACTCAAGGTTCTTGATGAAAATGATGTATCAAAACTATTAATTGATAAAGATAAAGAATTTTTTGACCCTGGCTTAACTAGTAAAATCCTAGATAACCTTTTCTCTAAATATTTTTAACAATTCCATGAGTTGTTGGAAAGAAAGATCCCTTAAGCTAAGCTTCCTCGAACCTTACCTTTCCTTGAATTAGTGCATTTATGTGTCAAATTTTAGAACCTTGTTCAAATAGTTGTTAATGGTAGTGAGGGGTTACAAGTGGTCCTTAGGTAAGGGAGTCATACTTGGTTGATATTATTTATTGACTTATGGGTTTTGAACCAATTGAATAATATGACCGTGAACGTCAGTTTGAAACCCTTTCCAATACCTAAAAAATCAAGTTTCTAGAAAAATTGAGAAATGAGCAGGAAAAGATTAGAAAGACTAGAATCCCTTTAAAGAGGGAAGTGTTCAATGGACTTCCTAGAGACGTGATATCCATGATAATTATATTTTTAGGTTATGATGATGATTTGAGAGTTGATGCAATCATCATGGGATTTATACATAAGATTTCACTATTTACTAAGTTTAATTTCACTTTGTTTATTACTAGCAAAATTCATGACCAGCTTGCATTGTTGTCAAAAGGAAGGAATTTTAGATATCATTCTTACCTTGATTATCTTTTATTAAATCAACATTCCTCCCACTTTGAGTACTTAGGGTTACAACATAGAAATGAGTTGGGAGGAGAATTTTCCCCTGAATAGACAGGGTTGTAGTACCTGGTAATCAACCTTATGGTTATTACATATTTATTGACAAATTCATGTCCATAGTTTATAGTGTATTCTTTGGCCATCCTCTTCCAATAATTCTTGATGAATGCAAGTTTCAATTTCATATGAATGAAAAATTAAAGTGTGGATATTGCTACAATGAAAAAGCTACGCAATTATCAGAATCTATGGTGTTGAGGGTAAGCCATATATGTTCTTTGTGTATTTAACCCCTCAAGTATTTTTCTCTAGATTATATTGGGCAAAGAGTTCATTCAAATGATTTGCATTTTACATCTAAGGGAAATAAATCTACTTTCGATATACCCACTAAATTGTTCTCTTTTATTATTAATTCATGTACAACTCTTCCATTTATTGAAAACATGTTAAAATATTTTATGTTTGAAGAAGACTAAGAATAAGAATATGATCCTGATTAGGTTATTTACAGTCTGATAATTACAATGAAAATTTATCCTTATTTTTATTTTCCAAAAAATGATAAAGAAAAAATGGCTAACAAAGGCATGTGGACTCAAAGTTCTACAACAAACCCTGGCTAGGTGGCTAGTATAAAATCTAAGGAAAATAACCCAAGACATCTTGGTTCTACTACAAAATCTCCTAAAGATATGATGGATGTTGATATCTCACTCGCTCCAAGCAGAAGACTAAAAACAACATCTCGTTTTGATAAAACCTTATTAAGTATTCATTTTTCTTCTTATGAATTTCTTGTTCATTTATAAATTTTATCACAAGATAGATATTTTAAGGAGAGGATCAGGGCCAAAGATGTGTTCTTAAGCCCAAATAAAGAGGATTTTGATCAAGAAAGGTTATCTTTGTATTCTCAATTGGTGCAAGAAGATCATTCCCCATGTATATTACTATATTTAATTCACTACAAAACAGGTTGATTACAATTCGGAGTTATGAGGTCGACAGTAAACAAATTAGCTAGTTAGCTCAAGCCTATTGAATATGAAACTATTGAATTTTGTGTGGATTTGGGTAGCCTCCAACCAAAAGACATATATATTGGCACAAGCACACATGCGATGTTATGGCCAAAGGTTTGATCTGAGCTTCCATTAATGTGAGGAATTTGAAATTACAATTGAAAACGACATAATAGCATTTGAGAATAAAGAAAGCAAGCAGTAGAGCCAAAACTTTTATGCTAGTTTATTTGAAACGAAAGATACTTATTTATATTGTCTTGAATTATGATAGGGATTCTATAACCTATTTGCTAACAGATAAGGATAATGAAATATCATTATTGAAGGGAAGATTGAATATAGCTAGAATTGAATATAGTCAAAGTTGGGAAATGGATAAGATTGAAAATGAAAAAGCTCAAATAAAAGATGAGATTAAAACCTTCAATGAAATAAAATCCAAACAAGAAAGAACTATTAAATTCCTTAAATATGAAGAAAACTTAGCTCTTTCTAAATAGTTGTAGAAATAGAAGATGGACCCTGAAGTGAAATCTATTGAGGCTAATTACAAATAAAAGTAAGTGATTAAGATGGGAAAATAGGTCTGTCAGCTACACGCTAAGTTTCAATCAAAGCATTCAGGAATTTATGGACCTGTAGGCCCTATTGGACAAAATAAATTAACTTTATTGAGAATAATCATTCATAATTGATCTAGAATGATAAGAAACTAGTAGAATTGAAGTTATGTAATGAGGAACTTAAGAAAACATTCAAATAGAAAATTAATGCTTGAAAAATATTGATGAGTTACCTACACTATATATGGGAGAAAATGAAAACTTCTATGAAATATTTTGAAGAGAATTTTGTAGTCCTCGCCGATACAAAATCCCTAGAAATAATCATAATTAACCAAATCAGGAATACTTGGGAGAAGTTGGGAAATAAATTTGAAGTGATGGAGGAGGTCACAAATTTCATCGAATCTTAGTTTGTAAAAAATTTAAAATTATTAAATATGGATGATAATACCACTTTTGTCATGGAAGATGTGTTTATCGAAGGAAAAATCAATTAATTGATAGTGCAAACAAAAAGTGTAAGGAAATCAATGACTTCTCCTGTGGCTTCCAAATTCATTTCTTAAGGGCATGTGAATTGGGTCTCCCACAACCCTAGAACTTAGAAGGATAAAGATTTACAAAAATATCTATCATGATTCCCTAAGAAAAAAGGTAAAATCATCAAGACCTTTTCTTTTATATTACTAGCGGAATAAGAGAAAATTGATATTTCACAAATAATAATCTGACTTTGTTATGCTAGCGATTGTCAATGAAATTCAACAAAAACACCCACTCTCATCATATAATCTATAGAATAAGATGGACATTAGCTATAGGTGAATGCATGGATACCCCGTTATAGATGAAGATAGGTGGTAGGTAATTTCTATATTGAGGAATAAAATGTCCTTATTGGATGTAACATCAACTTAAAGTACACCTCACTATAACCTACTCAATTAGTTATTGACGAGTTAATACAATATCCTTCTCGACTGGTAGTTGCAGGACCCATTAAACCTTAGATGATTAATAAGACCAAAAAGAATAAGGGATTGGCTTCAAATGTTAGAAGAGACAGTTAATGTAGGCAATTTTTCTTTACTAAGGACCAATATACAATAAATGGAAGAAATTTAGAAGAAGAGATGGGTCAATACCTAAAGGAAGAATATAGAACTTGCATCTCTATGACTAGAGGTTGATTTGGAAATTTTAATTGGATTTTATACCTTTAGTTGGGATTCATTACTATTTGAATTACTTATTTTAATCTTTTTTATCATAGGACAATGTTGTATATGTTTTGGCATTATTGAAAATTTGAGTTTCAACGATTTGGAAATTTTAATTGGATTAGTTGGAATTCATCACTATTTGAATTAGCTTATTTTAATCTTTTTATCATAGGACAATCTTATATATGTTTTGGCATTACTGAAACTTTGAGATTCGATGATAAATTTTGATGCATGCCAATTATTTTCATTTCACTTGATGACTCGAATAATGATTTTCATTGTTGATGATGAATTTTCTCTATAGTATTTACTGTTGTAGATATTTTTCACTTATATTGTTCTTATTTTATTGTACTATGTTGGTTATGCTTTATTTAAAGATTAATTATCTTATTTTTTTTAGAAGGTCTCTTTATTATTCTTAATTTTCCATGTTGGTTTAAATGGATAAAGGTGCCCCAATTGGGTTTTGTATGTATATTTATAATTTCATATATACATGATCCAATAGTTTGGTATCTCCGATATTCCAAGATTGTCGATCTCACTTTTCAAGGCAAATATTAAATATTATATAATCATTCAATAAGAGGGATACCCATTCAAGTCACTCAATTATTTCAGTAGGCTTAAAGTGGGGAGGGCATTGATCCTCCCTAAATGTTGTGGTATTTCTATAGTCAATAGGATCGCCAAGAGGATAAAACATTAACATACATAGTGATATGCCATTATAATAATATAGCTTTGAGCTCAAGACTAGTGTTATACTACTTTGACCACTATATTTAGTTTATTACATTTCACACATTTTTTGAGGAACAAGATTTTTTTAACTAAAAAAATATATATTAGATCATTCTTGAACAAAAACTTACTTTGTGTCTCTATATAAAAAATCACATCAATGTCTTTAAATTTTTGCAAAAGAGCCTTATAGTTGAATTTTAGCAAATGCACCATTAGAAGTCATTCCATGTGATTATATTTATTCGAAGTTTTTTATAATGAAGCACTCAAAATAAACCAAGAGAAAAAGTAGGAATTATTAAATCGTGAATGTATATGCCACATTTGATAGTTCACTAATCAACTTCAAGATGGACATCACCACCAAAATGTGATATGCAAAAAATTTCTTTTGTCCTTTTAAAATTTTCAATAAATTTTATGCCTTGTTTCCACCCCATAAAAAAGTATGGCTATAATATTAAATAAAATAAAGAATAAAAATATCTAAATCAATGTTGAATCCTAATAATAACATGTTGAGTTACCCTAACTTTTCACCATTCAAGCCATTCACTTTCCATGAGTTCATAATTATAAAGTGAATATACAACTACTACAAACAAACCAACAATGATACAGCTAAGAATAATTTATAAATAATGTACAAGATAGTAATAAAAGAGAAAAAAGAAAGTAAAATATTTTAAAACTCTGAAAATTCTATCTTTATATTTTTGACAAAATCTTCAAAAAGTTTATAATCATGTTCTTCTTGTTTGTATATGTAATTCTTAATAATATATGATAAGTTGTCCACTTCTATTAAAACTTTAAGTTGTATGAAAATATAATCTATCAAATCATACATGTATATGTGCTGTCCTTTTATTGGTCGATACCGAAAATGTTGAAGCTTGACTCCTTCTATCCTATCCAAAAGTCCACTGTAATAATGATAATGAAATACAATATTACCATCCTCCTTTCTTATTCTGATTAACTCTTTCAACGTACCAAACCCCACAAGAAACATGATTTTTAGTACTGCAGGAAACACCTATTCCTATAGCATGGTCAAAGATAGGCATAGACTCATTTTCAAATGTTCAAAGCTATGCAATCTTAGCTAATTCCAATAATAATTGGAACACCCCTTTTTGGATCCATCTTATATTGCCTAAAATGACCCGATTTGTCACTTTAGTGAACCTATCTTTAGATAATGTTTTATTTCAATTCAACTAACTAACTAGACAATATTTATACATGTCCTTACCATCAAGCTCCACCACTGGTTTAGTAGTTATTTTCACATTTTCATTAATTGAATCTAAAATTTCATCCAACTCATTCCTGCACTCACTTTCGATTTTGTTCAATTCAGTATCATTAAGTGTCATGACAACAAATATTGGAATATGGGATTGGAATGAGCTAGTGGAGAATCAACAACTACTTAATCAACAAGTTAGAATGTTGGAAAATTTTGATCTTGTTTCCATGGTTTAGGCCAACAAGAACATTGTGTGTCTCTTTTTGGTTCTCATTCATTTATTGGTGTAGCTTATTCTTGATTTTTGTTTGTTTCTTATGGAATTTATTAAAATTAAGCCCTTAGGGGTTGGATTATTCTTAGACAACTCTATTAAGAGTTCCTATGGCATGAAGTAAGTCAGTGAAAAAATAGGACCTATTTACTCCAACCATCCCACCAACTTTGATAAAAACGTTCTCACATACATCTAACCTAGTTAGATGCAATACACATGAAAGGTTAGAGTGTTTATCCCTAAACAATCACATAAATAAGACTACAAAGGGGCAAGAAATTTCCACATTGTGATATAACTCTCCATGGATGGAATTTATGTTGATATTAGTGTGATATTTCTCTCACACCCATCACAACAATAACGTAAAAGAATGATGAACACTTGAATAATTTCATTCTCTTTCCCAAATAGACAAGTTACATGACATAAAATTATCAATATAGTTGGAAATAATTGTTAAATAAGAATTAGAGGAAATGGTATCCTAAAAGTGACCTCCAAAGGAAAAATAATAAAATAAAATTTATGAATTTCGTAGGGGAAAAGAAGAAAAATACCTTTTTATTGTATTTTTGGCTTATCTCCTCATAGGTTTACTCAAATCTCAAGTGTAGAAACTTATTGGATGTAGAATTAAATTCCACATCCAATGAGTACCCATTGTGTATACTTCTGAGAAGGCCCACATTGATAAAAATTGAAGATACATTAAAAAGTGTTTTCAACATGTTTTTTTAATGTATCATCAATCTTTATCAATGCGAGTCTTCTCACAAGTATGAACAATGAGTAATCGTTGTATATGGAATTTAATTCCACATCCAATGAATATCTACACTTGAAATTTAAGTAAAACCATAAGGAGATAAGCCAAAAATTCAATTAAAAATGTAGTTTTCTTGTTTCCCTCAAAAATATTTACATTTATCTATTTTTAAAGTTAAAGGATTTTGGTTGGTTTACATATTATGACATGGAAATTACATGAAAGTTCATAGTAGCTTTTACATTGAAATTTCCTCTAATTTCTTTCTACCTAATGTCCTCTTTATCCTACCACATGTTTCATTTCTCATTTTTTTCAAACACTACTAATTATGCCTCAAAAGAATGTGTTCTGCTGAAAACTGATTTTTTCAATCAATCCTCTTTATATATTCAATTAAAATTTTGTTATCACCCAATTTAAAAGTGTTATAAACCTTTCTGACAAGGTTTAAATTAATAAGCTCTTCTCCAAATAATCAAATCTCATCTACCACTAAATAAAGGATTGACTATTTTTTTCCATTGTGGATGAAATCATCATCTTGAAGTCATGTTATGTTGAAAGCATCATACCATATAGTTAGCTTCCATCCCTCCCAAGTAATTTGATATCTAAATCCTATTGTTGAATAATAATCCTTGAACATAATTTTCCTCTCCTACTATCTCCATCTTATGAATCACCAATAATAGGACCCAAAAAAATTTCAATGTGTTTCTTTCATAGTTCTTTTATTTTCTCCCGCTTCTAATGAAAAAAATCACATAAAACTTGTTACATGCTAGAGGAGCATCCACAACTAAACGAGGAATTTTTATGTAAGGATTTTGCAATAATAACACATGCATAATGGAAAACCACATAGTATTTTAAAATCTCTCTAATAATCTCATATCTTGCAACATTTTCACTAAAAAATGTGACTAGAATTTATCTTATTCTTTCTTACAAAACAATCCTACAAGTGTTAGATTTTAGGCTTCTGTGGAAATTTTTTGCAGTGGTATGATCCGGATTGTCCACAGTCTTCTGTTCATTGAGTCGACGTTTCAAACCCCAAAGGGGGTCCATCATCAGGACAAATCAGATAGATAGAAAAAGAATGAGAGATAATTGAGAGAAGGAGACATGAACCTGGGTATAAATAGATCAAGAACCCTAAACTTGTCTACAGGCCGACACTTGATTTCAATTCATTTTATAATTTTAATTATTCATTGATTATTTTAATTATTATTATTTTTATAAATTATTTTGATTTAATTAATAAATTTTCATACAATTCTAATTTTTATTTTTATTTAATTAATACCATTTTAATATAATATAATATATTTATTTTTTATTTGTATAAATTATTATTATTTGATTGTTATATATTGAAGTTAATTCGATTTTTCAATTTTCATCAGATTAAAAGAGTTTAATTTAATTTCTGTTTATATATCATAGATATTTGTGATTAATTTTGGTTAATTTTTAATTTATGATTAAAATTGATTAAATTAATTAATATTTGAAAAACCTAATTTTTTTTTTTTTTTTTTTTTTTTTTTTTTTTTTTTTTTTAACTTAATTGATATAATTAATTAAATTAACCTAAATTAATGAAAAACTTTATTTAAATTATTCTATCCTCATTAATTAAATTAAATTAAATTAATATATATATATTAATTAATTAATTAAATTAAAAAATTTTATTTTGTTTAAATTAGATTAATTTTATAATTTATGATTAAAATTAATTATTAATTTTAAATTGATATTTAAATTAAAATAATTTGAAACCTATTTATTTTTTTATTTTTTTTATTTATTATTTTATTATTATTTTTTTTTTTTTTTTAAATTAATCTAACTCAATTTAATTAATATAATTAATTAAATTAAATTAAATTAATATAATACTTTAATTTAAATTAATCAATCCTAACAACATATAACATAATAATCAAATTAACTATCATAGAGCAACAGTATCAATCCATGCAACCAACCTGACTATCCGACACATGTGGATATGGCTACACTAATGAACTAGAATTTATCATACATGTAACCATAATAATAATAGAATGACAAGCATATTAGTAACCTTAATTCTTATAACAAACATTAACCAACATACCTACATGCCCACTATACAAACCTATATGATGATCTTCTTACCCCGAAGTCCATTGTTGCAACTTCACTTTAATGATCTACATCTCCTCCTCTATCTCAGCCAACAAATTAGCATCATAACATACCAATATCATCATGATGACCTAATTGCATACAATGAACTTATGCACAACAACATTCACCATGAAAACTTATGCATAACGACATAGAAACATCGACATGCATAACAAATGTGTATACAACCATACACTCATGATGACACAACCCACAACAATACCATCAACCTTCACATGGAAACACCACTACAACCATGATCAACACCATGAAAATGCAACAAGTACATGGACTACACGCATAAGGAACACATATGCAACCAACATAAATGCATGATCAACACACTGCC
This sequence comes from Pinus taeda, assembly GCA_000404065.3. Lineage (NCBI taxonomy): Eukaryota > Viridiplantae > Streptophyta > Pinopsida > Pinales > Pinaceae > Pinus > Pinus taeda. The sequence goes on from APFE031301510.1 coordinate 54,853, forward strand.
CATCCAGTCTAAGGGGTTAACCATGCTCTTATACCACTCCGCGGTATCAAATATCACCTAAAAATAACAAAAAACAGACACTGCCCAAAGAGAACGAAACCCACTCTGATACCATTCTGTGATATTAGATATGACCCAAAGAGAATGCAACCCACTTTGATACCACTATGTAACACAATCCTCCCACATCTACCCAAGTAACTAGCCAATTGAGGTAAACATGTGACAAGAAGTTATTATGATATGATTGGACTCCGTTTGTGTCAATTAAGGAAGTGGAACCAAAAGAACACATCACACAGACCTTCCACATTAACAACAGAACTCTCGGGAGCCATCCCAACCACTCATATAACTAGCCCTTGAGACCAACTAAATTTTTAGTGCATCAAACCCCTAGATGCTCCCTTGATATAGACCATGGTGTGTCTAGGAGGCTCCAGAAGCTCCCACAAAAAGGGAAAGGGATTTTGTAGGGAATTTTTCCCCCAACGTTGTGCCCACAACTTTGATATTTATGCCACTTTTTTTGGCCTAGAGCTCAGATCACTGCCTAGAACTCAATGATACCTTCAAAAATGAAATTTCACAATGGAACAAAGATACATTTGCAAAACATCAACAAGGACTAGACTAGACCTCTACTAGCCATGACAGGGATTTCGTCAAACATGTCACAAACATGAAAGCTGTAGGTATTAACCACAAAACTAATTATAGGGGTCTCATACTTATTTGAAAATCACTAGTAAGCATTTATGCCTCAACAAATTCGCTACAATTTCATTTATTATGCCGTAGATACATTATTCATTCATTTACAAGTAAAAACACGATATGAGCCAAACATCATGATAGTCATAGAACTCATTCATAACCAACATATAAAAATCAAATATGCTAAGCATATAATATCCATATAGGCCACATAAAAATAAGTATATTTACCCATAAATACCATTTGAAAGATATTTTATTTCCACAAGCAAAATGCAACCAAGTCTTCGACTTCCAAGTACCACCTAACAATAGACATGGCTGAGCCAAATCTCTCTTTAGCAAGCCATCCCTGTGCCATATTCCAAGCATGAATGTGGGATCTCATGGAACAATCCATCAAAACCGAACGAAGTCTTCCAGAGGCCAGACACCCTTAACCCATCAAACAGTGATTCCACCTCACAGTCAAACATGACAAACCATCACCAGATTCATCTATACCCAAGCCTTCCAGGGCTCCAGAGTGTTTGTTCCAACCAAGGCTTCCAGGACTAGTAACTCAACCCACAACTATCATTGGGCTCTAGAGTGTTTGTCCAGCCAAGGCTCCAAGACTAGTAACTCAACCCACTAAGGGCTCTAGAGCATTTTTCCAACCAAGTCTCTAGGACTAATAACTCAACCCAAGCTGTTATAAGGCTCCATAGCATTTGTCCAACGAAAGCTACAGAACTAGTAACTCAACCCAAGTTGTTACAGGGCTCCAAATAATTTGTCCAACCAGGGATCTAGGAACTGGTAAATCAACCCACAGCTAAAGGAACATGAAAACCAACCAAAAAACAAAAGGAAATGAACCCACAACACCATGGATATCCAGGAAATGGAAATTTTAGGAAAATCCACTCTCAATCCAGGAAATCCTCCATGCCAATGACATATCATAACCAAGAAACCACATGCATATGCCATGCATGCAAAAAATAGTGAGGAAAACACACATGCAACTTAGTACCTTCAAGAAAATCCTGTTGCAGTTGTTAATCCCGATGTCCTCTTGCACTTTACTACTCTTGATTTTCCTTCTTGCTCCAAGCATCCAAGTATGCCATAGTCTCCAAGAGTGCTCCAATAAAACTCTAGGTTCCCAAGAGTATGAGAGAGAGAGAATAGAATGAGACTTGCAAAACTAAACTGACAAAAAGTTACCAATTGACCAAGCCTTAACAAAAGCTTTCCAACTAATCCTCATAATTTTTTTTATCAATGAGGCCTCTATTTTCTTCATTTTCCTCCTCACATGCAACCTACGACCTTTCACCTTCCTTTTCTCCTAAGTTACATTATTTTCATTAATCTTGACATATGCAAGAATGAAACAAAATAAAGATATATGCATAAACACAAAGATGCAAATGCAACAGAAATAAAACTTCATTTAATTAATATCAAAGAACTGAAACATGCTTAGATACATAAAGGGAAATAAAATTTATCTCGAAGAACAAATGTGGCGGTAAATTCCTCTGATTGTGTTACAATGAGACTTAAAGGCCTATATCTTATTGATAAACAATGCAAAACCCTTAAACATCCAAAAACCTAATTGTAGAAGATGAAGCGGCAAAATTGTGAACCCTGTTTGGGTAAATTGGTACATCAACTTCCCTCGGTCGTAACTTTCACATATGATCTCCAGTCGACTATTATAATACCTCATTTTGAATATGTCGAAGAGGAGGCCGAACATAAATAGTTGAAATATTTTGGGGCTTTTTTGATCTCTGAGTTTTCCCTAAAAACGTATTTTAGTCCCTCAAAACGGCTTCGAAATTTTAGGACCCAAAACTACCAAAAGTAGTATGTTGTGCTACAATTAAGGAAAATAAAAAGAAACAACATTGTGGGTCCAAGTGGAATAGGAAGGTGTCCAGCAATATCCACCTAGAGCAGTACTCTATTCTTAGGAATTAATGGTCCCCATTGCATTGATTGCCTCCATGAGATGGGGATATTTCTGCTAAACTTGGCCCCTAGTGAGCCACTTGCCTTGGTTCAAGAGTTGGCTAGCTTTGACAACCCGATATAGTTGAATCTTCTGCTAGCGAGTGTTCTTGATCTATGTGTCCATGATCCGGTCATTTGTGGCATGTTCCATACATTCTAGGTTTAACTCTGTTTGTGTGAGTTGTTCTACAATGTTTGATGTGCCTAGTAATGGTGGGAAGTATGGTCGAAGGCAGTCCAAATTGAACACTAGGTGCAGACCAAGGAATGGTGGAATGCTAAGCTTGAAATCATTGTCCCCTACAACCTTAGTGATGGTGTAAGGTCCATATTGGAGTGGGTGAAGCTTGCGGTGGGGCCAAAGAAGACACTTCTTCTGAAAATGTAACCACTCTTTGTGGCCCACCTCAAGCTTGTGTGTCACCCAATGATGATCATGATGTTGCCTCTACTTAGCATTGGATTTGTCCAATACGTCATGGACCTTCTGGAGGATGTGTTGAATGTGCTCAATGAAGCTGCTAGCCCTGTCAACTTTGGATTGGACATGAGCTGAATCTGCCTAAGTGGTTGCAAATGGTATGGCCACATCAATGGGAAATAGTGGCAGGAATTCAAATCCCACCTAAAACGGGCTGTGGTCAGTTGAGCTATGGAGATCTTTATTGTAGCTGTGATGGAAATAGGGGAGGTTATCATCCCATGTGCATGGATTCTTCGAGTTGTACATAAAAATAATATGTACGATCATCATGTTGACGAACTATGTTTGGCCATCAGTTTGGGGGTGGAAAGATGTGGATTTAGTTAACTTGGTATCCAGAATCAACTAGATACTTGAACAAAATCTACTTAGGAACATGCTATACTTATTTGAGATAATGGAATGTGGGATCCCAAAGAGTACCCAGACTTGTTCAAAGAAGAGCTTCGCAGTGGCTTCTGTTGTGATACACTTCTTGTAGGCCGGAACAATGATCATCTTAGAGAATATGTTGATGACCACAAAAACACAGTACTTTCCATGGTTATTAAAAGGAAGGACCGACATGTAATCCATGGATATGGATCTCAAATCTTGACTAGAAGAAGGCAGAGGAGTGTATAGGCCTTGCTTCTTGATGGTTGGTTTGGAAATGACATAGGCGGTGTAGGATTTGATGTAATTCCCAACATCCTGTCGAAGGTTCCACCAATAAAAATACTTTTGCAGCACTGACATTGTTTTCTCTACCATGAAATGTCTAGTGAAGTGATTGTAGTGTGCCTCGCAAATCATCTTGGCATGCTCACTTGCAGGAACACAAAGTTATCCCAGGTGGCATAATAATGTATCCTGAAGGTGAAATTTTGGAACTTGTTTTCCTTCCAGGAGCATCTGGTATTTTTTGTCGAATTCTAGATTTCTCTTGTAAACATGAGGCTATCTCGCATTATTATGCCCACAAGAGTCGAGCATAGTGGTCATCACCATGACCAGCAACTAGTTGAGGTAGTCTGAAACATTGTTCGTGTTGCCCTTCTTGTACTTAATGTCCAAATGGAACTGTTGCACGTATTGTGGACCATTTCTCATGGTGATCATTCTACAACTTCCCCTATTTTTATGAACTATAGGAGTTGATGGTCTATGTGCATGACTGTTTCCTTTCCCAAAATATAATGCTTCTATTGCCAGCAAGTTTGCAAAATGGAATACATATCTTTGTCATATGTGGGATATTTTTGGACTGTGTCTGAAAGTTTCTTACAGTGAGATGCCATGGGATGCCCCTGCTGAGTAAGAACTACACCAATAACATATTCGAAGGCATCTATCTCAATCTCAAATGGCTGGTAGAGGTTTGGTAATGTGAGAACTCGTGCAGAGAAGAGGTGATATTTGAAGTCGACAAATGTCTTTTGTTGGGATTTAGACCAAAAGAACTTTTCTTTTGTTCCTCCCTTTATGACTTGACTCAAAGACTAAGTGATATGAGAGAAACCCAACAGGAACCTGCGGTAAAAGTTGGTTAGCCCCATAATGTTGTGGAGCTATGTTAGAGAGGTTGGGGCTGGCTAATCCCAAATGACTTGTATCTTGGTTGGGTCCACATGTACACCTCGCTCATCAATGATGTACCCTAGATATTGCACCTGGGTCATACCAAAAGTGCATTTCTCCAAATTGGCATATAGTTTATGTTGTCGTAGGGTTTGGAGGACCTATCGAATATAGTGGAGGTTCTCTTCCCAACTCTGGATGAAGATTAAAATGTCATCCAGATAAACCACCATGAATGAGTTACTGAAGGGTCACAAGATGTCATCCATCAACCTCATGAAGGTTGTTGGGGCATTTTTCAACCCAAGAGGCATTAACAACCATTAAAAAAGGCTCTCCTTGGATTTTAAGGAAGTCTTTCATGAATCGGAGGGTTCGATTGGTTCCTGGTGACAACCAAACTTCAATTCAATATTGCTAAAATATGTGGCCCCTTGAGCTAGTCCAGAAGGTCATTAATCTGTGGGATTGGATACCTATTCCATAAAGTCATCTTGTTCAATGCCTAATAGTCAATACAACGTCTCCATGTCTTGTCCTTCTTCTATACCAACATGATCGGGCTCCCATTGGGTGATGAACTTGGCCTAATGTGCCCTTTATGCAATATCTCTTGAATTTGCCTCTTGATTTTGTCATTCTCCATAATAGAGCATTGGTAGATCAATACATTGGGTAGTGGCACGCCCGGGGTCAAATTGATGGAGTACTTGACCTGACAGTGTAGAAGTACCCCTATGGGTGAGGTGAAGATGTGCCTGTACTCATCCATAACCTTGTCCATCTACTGTTGTTGTGTGGAGGAGCCCTTTCTAGAGGCCATGTATGCAATATTCTTCTTTCCATGAGGGCGAATCATAAGGAAAAAAAAATTTCTTGGTATGGTAAATGATCTTACTGCATTGCTTTGCAATGTTAAAGAAATGGTAGTAGGCGATGCTACCTGCAATATCTTGTACAACTTAATTCCCAAAGTAATAATAACAGTGTGAGGCCTAGACTCATACATAGCATGCCGCTTCCATAAGTATGTTTAGCCTAATAATATCACAAACTTCAAGAGGAGTAACATTAGACAATACCTCATTTGTGAAGGGCTTTATGTTGTAGGGAAGGTAACACATTTGACTAACGTGGAGATCTCATCCTTGGTGAATCCACCCAATGGTGAATGGCTATAGGTGTGGTGTGGTTAGTAGGCCCAACAGTTTCATGACCTATGCTCAAATTAGGTTATTTTGGCTCCCGCTATTAACAATGAACTATAGCGGAGAACCCTTCACACACCTCTATGAGTGGAAGAGTCACTCCCCCTCCTCTGGATATTTGGGATCATCCTTCTAGATCTTTGTGTTGGCTATGGTGGCACTAGGCTCCGCATCGATAATCTACTTCCCTTTATCATTACCCTTGTCAGTTTCTGAACCAGATTCAAAACATGCATGTGATTCTGAAGCCTTCATCTCGGCCACCAATGACTTCTTAAATTAACACTCATTTGTGTTGTGAGTGGGGCTCTTATGGAACTCACAACATTTCCTTGTGCCCTTATTTGTCTTCACGATGTTGTTCTTTTCTTTTGGCTTCGGTGGGTTGTCCTGGGTTTCCCTTCCTTCGCTTCATTTTGTTCTATTGTTTGGGGGCGCCTTTCGCTTTGTTCAGATTTGTAGATCCAAAGTCTCACCTGTTTTGTTTAAATTTATGCTCGATATTGACAGTGTAATGATAGGCGACACCAAGCAAGGAGATGTCCAGGAACTCCATCTCATCTAGGATGTACTTGTGTAGGAAGCCACGATACTTGAGTACCAAGTCCCACTCAGAATCCTTCATACCCATACTCGTGCAAAGGGTATGGAAAATATTTATGAACTCTGGAACATCTTGCTCGCTTTCGTGTCATAGTGTGGTCCACTTTATGTATTTATATTCATAGCTCCCAACAGGGTAATATTGTTCCTTGATGGCATCTCAGAAATAATTCGAACTGGGTGCGATTGAAAACTTTGAGGGTTCCCTCTCATGCTTTTGGTCACCATAGGTTTCCCACCAGTCCTTAACATGTGGGGCGGATTTGAAGAGTGCAAAAGTAATCTTTTCTCGATTGGAAAAGTCATGAATTGAAAAATATCCTTCCAACAAATTTAATCATCTATCTACGGTGTCTACATCTATCTGACCTTTAAATATGGGAATGCCAAATTTAGCTTGTAGCTTAATAGGAGTGGTGCCTCCAAAGTGGCTTCTTAATGGAGATGCCTCGCATGTGCATAACCGCTGAAGGATTTGAGCCAAGTTGTCCAGCATTACATTTTCTTCTCGCTCGAGGGCTTCCTCGAGAAATATTTTCAAAGGATCTCCTGCCCCCTCCTCTTTTTTTTCTTCTGCCATGGGAGGTTGTCGAGGTTTCCGAGGTTGGTCTTGCAAAGGTTCAACCACTTCAAGCCCTAATTCCTTATACCTTGACCTAGTTGGGGACATGAAAATAAAAACAAAGAAATAGAAGGTTGCTCTGATACCACTGATCCAGACTTATGTAGGAACACAAATAATAAATATATACACATAAGCATAGAGATGCATTAGAAATAAAACATCATTTCATTAATATCAAAGAACTGAAATATGCTTACATACATAAATGGAAATAAACTAGCTCGAGCAATGGTTCCTTATCTCTGAGAACATATGTGTTGGTACATGCCTCTGAAATGTGTTACAATTAAGCTCAAAGGCCTATTTATTATTCTAAAACAATGAAAAAACATAAGCATCCAAAAACCTAACCCTAGGAGATGAAGCGACAAAATTGTGGGCCCTGTTTCAGTAAATTGATACATCAACTTCTCAGGGTCATAACCTTGGCAAATGATCTTTGTTTGGCTATCATAATACCTCGTGTCGAAGATCTGAAAGAGGAGACCCAAAGTAGTTAAGAAGTGCATTGCAAGACTTTTTCAATCTCTCTATTTTCCATAAAAGCATCTTTTGCTCCCTCAAAATGTCTCTGGAAGTTTAGGACCTGAAAAACTGCCAAAAATAGTAAATTTCGCTACAATTACGGAAACTGAAAAGAAACAACAACGGGGATCCAAGGGAAATAAGAAGGTGGCTATCAATATCCACCTCGATCATTCATAAATAAATGTGCCAAAATGCCACTTCGCCTTTCCAAAGCCTTTGCATTTCTTTTGCCAATATCCTTAGCCATAATAAACTCAATGAACACCCACTAGGATTTTTTTCCCATCATTCAGCTTGGAATACATGTCCCATGACCATGGTCTTATATATATTTACATGAATTTTTAACTAGGTTTGTTACAAAGAAGAAATACCTACTCCTTCGAAAAGGATAACTACAAGCACATTATTTTACCCTTAGAAGAGAAAGGAACCAATGAGGAAGTAGATCCAAGTATATTAATGGTGACCGAGAAGGAGTCGTTGCAAGAAGTAAAGTGAGAAGAAGAGGTGCAATTCACTTTAATTGGTAAGCTTAAGAATTTCCTTAGGCATATAAATTGGAATGAGTTACCTATTGAAATCCAACCACTATTAGAATTTCCTTACACATATAAATTGGAATGGGTTACCTATTGAAATCCAACCATTATTAGATGAATTTTCTAGTGTTATTGTCGATGAGGTTCCAAATGCCTTACCATCGTAAGGAGAATTAGTCATCATATAAATCTAATTCCAGGAACAAACTTACCCAACAATGAATCTTATTATATTACACCAAAAGAGAATGAAGAAATTATAAATCAATTGTAGGAGTTGTTGGACACAAGAATGATTAGAGAAAGTTTGAATCTTTGTGTCCTGCCAATTGTCATGACCCCAAAAAAAGATGGGGGTTGGAGGATGTGCATTGATTCTAGAACTATTAACAAGATAACCATGCAGTATATATTCCATTTACCCCACATCGACGATATAATAGATTTCCTCAGTGGTGCTTCTTATTTTTCCAAAATATATTTAAAGAGTGGGTATCATCATATTCGAATGAGAAAAAGGGACAAGTGGAAGAAAACCTTCAAAACTAATGATGGCTTGTACAAATGGTTGGTTATGCTTTTTGGCATGACGAACACACCTAATACTTTTATGAGGCTCATGAATGAGGTACTAAAATAATTCATTATTAAGTTTGTGCTTTTTTATTTGGATGATATCCTTGCATACAGTAGGCGAAACTTTTGATAAATCTAAATAAGCATTCTTTTCTTAAAATAGAGTTGGTTTATTTAGGATTTGTGATTTATTTTGAAGGGTTGAAAACATACCCTGATAATGTGTAATGCATTAAAGATTGGCCTTCTCCAATGAGTATCTACAAAGCGAGAAGCTTCCATAGGTTGGCTAGATTTTACTGGAAATTTATTTAGAATTTTAGTCACATTTGTCCACTGCTAGTGGAAACTATTAAAAAGGAACAACAACATATTAAATGGACAACTGTAGTAGAAGAATCATTCCAATTGTTGAGTAAGAACACATGAACCTATTTTAGTTTTTCTTGATTTACAAAAACCTTTTCAGGTACAATGTGATGTTAGTGGAATTGTTATTATAGTTGTTCTTAGCCATGATGATAAACTAGTTGCATATTTTAGTGAAAGATTAAATTAGACTAAGTAGAAGTATTCCACTTATGATAAGGAATTCTATGCAGTAATTCAATCCCTCAAGAAGTAGAGGAATTACCTTATGCCTATGGAGTTTATCATGTATAGATATATTCATGCATTGTAGTTCATCAGCGAACAAGAAAAGCTGAACCGAAGACATGCCAAATGGGTTGCATACATGCAATTTTTTCTTTTTCTTTGGAACATGTTAATGGAAGTGTTAAGAACATTGTTGATGGTTTGAGAATAATATGTATGTGCAAGAATTACAAGTCATCACTTTGGGGTATGAACACCTCCAATAATTTTATAGGGAAGATCCATATTTCAAGGAAGTTTATGAAGCTTGTGAAAATTTTGTGGCCAGAGATAGAATTATGTGACTTGAGTACATGATTCAAGAAGGATTATTGTTTAAGGGCAACAAAATATGCATTCCCTGAGGATCAATGAGGGATAATTTGTTGAAAGAGAAGCACAATGGAGGACTTATTGTTCATTTTGTCCATGACAAGATATATACTCAATTAAGTTCTCTTTATTTTAGGTCGAGTATGAGAACTGATGTTAAAAATTTTGTGGACAGATGCATAACTTTTCAACATGCTAAAGCAAGGTAACAGAATGCAGGTCTATATCAACCATTTCCCATCCCCAACAGATCTTGAGAAACCATTAGTATGGACTTTGTTCTAGGTTTTCCAAGAACTCGGAGGAAAAATGACTCATTTTTTGTAGTAATGGAGAGAATTTCTAAAATGGCACAGTCCATACCATCTTCAAAAACAAATGATGCTTCCCATGTTAAAAAAATGTTTTTCCAGGAAGTTTTGAGGCTACATGGATTACCTAGGAAATTGTATCATATCAAGACACCAAGATTGTTGTTCATTTTTGGAGGACTTTATGGAAGAAACTACAAACAAACTTAATATATAGTTCATCCTACCATCCTTAAACCTATGGGCAAACTGAAGTAGTTAATATGAGTCCGGCGAATTTATTAAGGTGTGTAGTTAATCAGCATAATGAGCAATGGGATCAAATTATCCCACAAGTTGAGTTTTCCTATAATGATTCTCCTAAAAGGAGCATAGGAAAATGTCCTTTTCAGTTTGTATATAACATGCATTCGAGGAATATTTCTAAACTTAGGGATTTGGGGAAAGAAGAGAATCAGTGAATTTATGTAGGAGAGTTTTCTATAGTAATGCAAATTATTCATGATAAGGTCAAAGGGGAACTGCAAGAAATTAGTTTAAAATATAAGTAGAGAGATTATCTCAAGTGAACAGAGGTAAATTTTGAAGTTGACGACATGGTTTTATCTCATTTGAGGAAGGAAAGGTTCCTAAAGCATGAATACAATAAGATGAATCAAAAATAAAAAATTCCCTGCAATGTCTTGAGGAAGTTCTCAGTAAATGCTTATGAGATCGGGCTACCACTAGATATAGGAATTTCTCCTATATTTAATGTTGCATATTTATATCCCTACCAAGAATCTATAGAAGAAGCCCATAATGGAAAAGAGAAAATTTAGTGGGAGACTCAACTACTTACAACTCAGAAGGCTACATATGGAGATGACCCTTGAATAAGAAAGAATAAATAAAAAACCATGGGGTGATGCTAAAATATTAAGAAAGTTCATGAGTACCTTCATTTTTCTTTTTTTTGCATGCAAATGAACTTGAACAAAAAGTAACATTAAGCTTAGATTAACACTTTAAATGATGTGGAAGAGATGTAATTACAAAAAAATCTTTTGATAGTATTAATCAACTAGTCGTACACATAAGGGAAGAAAAATTGTAGGAGGAATACAAACTCAATGCAATTTTGATCTATAAATTCTTGGAGCAAATTATTCATTATTGATGCATACCTAGAAGCTTGAGTGCATTCAAACTATTGTAATAAGTTTCAAGAGATTCCTATCTTTCTCCTCAACCTTGAGTAATGGGTCCAAACAATTTTGAGCAATGGCAAATGAAACTAACAAAAAACAAACATGACTAATACCGTGAGAAAGTGTGAGTGAAGTAAAAAGGTGGCATGCTTTAAATGAGGCTCGAGGAGCATGGGAGTTAATGAAGGAGTAATGGTGAGGGATACACAGATGGGCATGTAATTGTTACATTCATAAAAAAAACCATATAGAATTCATGACAATCTTGGTGTCAATTGTTTACATATAAGAGTGCACCATGTGCGAACTACTAGAATTTTTTCTGAAAGTTTAGAAATATTGACCAATATTAATAATAATAATAATAATATCCCTTTTTAAGGTCACAGCCAAGCCAGACACCAAATTGGTGTATGAGACCCCCTTGTTTGTGGGACAAGGGACCCACCTCCGCGCAGCGATTTGACTGCTAAGTCTACGAAGGCATACATACTCTAACCCCCTCTGGTTTTGAACCTGTGACCTCTTAGGAGGAAACACGTACTCTTAACCATTAGGCCCACTCAAGATAAGTGGCTAATATGCAAAATGTAAATTATTAAATAATATTTTTGTAAAAATATCCAAATTTATAATAATTTTGTATTGTCTCTATAACATTTTGGCTATTTTTAAAGTAAAAAAAAATTATACAATAAATTATTCTAAAAATAAATAAAAATGTATTTTGTGTGTTGGAAAATATCTAAATTTTTTCACAACCTAACCAAAATATACATTGTAATATTAAATAGGTTATATATATATATTATATATATACAACTCGTAAAACATCAAATAGTTAAAGAACATACTTTTTATAATGCTATTTAAAAATATTAATAAATTTTCCATATTAAATCACTTCCACATTCTTGGTCCGTCATTTATAAAGAGGTTTATCAGTCGACATGGAAACATCTCGAGTAATGGGTTCCTAATTTTCTTTTGTTTAAATGGACGTATCAAAAACCAACCTCATCTCCTAATATTAATTGTATTTTAATAGACGTGTCAAAAACAAATGGAAACTAAAAGTTTAAAATTCCTGAAAGTTATTTCAATTTTGGGTGGCTTGTTCACCGTCTTCCAATGCGTGTACAAATCTTCCATGTCTTACCCCATTGAAAATAATTTATCATATCATATGCTTCCTGTCACTTCTACAATATTTCCTGTTACAAATTTCTCTGAGTCGATTTCCTTTCATATGGACCGGGTTGGATGCCTAGTGGATAGCATACCGGCGCAAACGTCCACTTCAAAATCTGTAAAAGATACTTAGATTGAAGGAAGGTTGTATTTGTTTCTCATATTCAAATGATTGTCTGAAATTCCCACGTATAACAATTTGATTAAGATAAAATTAATCAGCTAGATTAGGATTCTTTTTCTTTTCGTTACAATAATTGAAATTTGTGCAAATTTGTCAATGCCGTGAACGGAAAAATAACAGCGAGATTCCCTGCGAAACGGCCCGCAAGTATCTCAAAAGATTCGTCACAGTAATGGATCAAATTATACCGTTATCACGTCGATTCACCATTCAAATCTTGTACATCCAGCCATGAAACGGATCGCCATTATTCAGATCCTCCGGAAGCTTAAACCGTTGGATCAGTCAAACGGGCAAGATTGTTAATAGGCAACACGTCTATACCCACGCACCTACCCCTGGGGCTCGCTCACGGATTTAATGCTTTTCGAGTCCTAAAAGCTTTCGAAAATTCAAAAGTGGACAACTTTTGTGTGAAGCAGACATGTTGGCAACATTCAATTAGGCGCATATGGAGGAGGGGACGATTCGTGCCTTCCGTCACCAAACATCCACGCCATGCTATCTTGTTCCTTCTTGCTTCAACTCTCCTATCTATTTTTCTATTTCTATACCTGCATGCCTCCCCTGGTATGTAATAGAGAAAGTCGAAACGTTATATATAACCAATCCAGATATTTTGTACTATCGCATGAGGAACTATCATCCACTTATCATCCTTGTAACACCGTTTCATTCTTGAAGGTGGAAATTTTGAACTTGATTACCTTTGAGGAGTGTGTGGTATGTGTTACCAAATTCTAGATTGCTCTTGTGAACATGTGGACACCCCGCAGTCTCGTGCCTACAGGAGTCAACCACAGTGATCAGTGCTATGATTTGTGGTCAACTGAGGCAATCTACAACATTATTGGTGCTTCTCTTCTTGTACTTAATATTCAAATGGAATTGTTGCAGGTATGTGGAGAATTTATGATGACGATCGTTCTAACTTCCCTTATGTCTGTATGAACTACAGGGGTTAGTGGTCTGTGTGGATCACCGTTTCCTTCCACATAATGTAATGCTTCCATTGACAGCAAACCTTCACAATGGAATACATTTCTTTGTCATAGGTGGGATACTTTCGGACTGTGTTTGAAAGTATCTCACTATGGTAAGCCACTAGATGCGCTTCATGAGTAAGAACTACACTGATAACATGGTAAAAGGCATTTGCCTCCATTTCAAATTGTTGTCATAGCTCTGCTAATGCAAACACTAGCGCAGAGTAGAAGCGTTGCTTGAGCTCGGAAAACACCTTCTTTTGGGTTTTAGACCAAAAGAATTTTGCTTTCGCTTTTCCCTTTGTGACTTAAAAGCCAAGTGATATGAGAGAACCTCGACATTAACTTGTGGTAGAAATTGGCAAAGCCCAGAAATATGCAGAGTTCTATTAGAGTGGTTGGGGCTAGTCAATCCTAAATGACTGGTATCTTGGCTGGGTCCAGATACACACCCTGCTTATCAATTATGTACCCTATATATTGAACCTAGGTCATGCCAAAAATGCATTCCTCCATATTGGCACACAACCTCTATTGTCAGAGGGTTTGGAGGACTTGTCGAATATGGTGGAGGTTTTCTTCCTAACTCTGGATGAAGATGAAGATGGCATCTAAACACACCACCACAAATGCATTGGTGAATGGTCATAAGATGTCGCCCATCAACCTCATGAATGTTGCAAGGCATTCTATAGAATATCTTGTAGATTCATAAGCTCATGTAATCTACTAAAACAAGATACAAGAATCTACTCCTACTCTTTACAACGGAAGCCCATAAAGATCGAGAAAAACAATAATCGACAAGAGGAAGATAATCAATGGCACATAACACAATAAGTATCCGGGGAGAACCACAACTCAAAACCCCACTATCTATATTTCATTAATTAGAAACCAAAGATGATAATACAATGTTTTTTCTCACAAGAACAATCTTAACACTCCGTAAAATCAATCTCCCAGCTCACAAGCAAGCTCAAGCCAAATCCAGGCCTCTTCTCTTCTTTCCAAGCCTCCTATTTTCTTGCGCCCTTGGTTAAATAATTTGGATAAATACAATATGATCTTCACAACCTTGAGCTTAACCTTCACAAATATTTGCTATCCTCCACCTCATGACTTCCTTTGGCCAATACTTAACCAATTTTCCAAGCCTCCAAGATTCTAATTCTTTTCCCAATTCTTGAGAGAATTAGCCTGTATTTAAAGGGAAATTCCTCATCCAAAACTAAGCAATACCTTCTAGGTTCAGTTCTTGATTGCATGCACTATCTGTACAACTCAGAAAATTATACAACAAATAGTACGTTGTCCCTGCACTCTCATCTCAACTGGGTCTTTCTTAGAATCGACATGCATGAGTTTCTGATGAGTAAATATTCAGTTAACTAGAATAGCACTAGTTGAGTGCACGAATGCATCAAATCACTATTAACTCACTATCAGTTTCTCAAACAATTTGGAACTAATACAACTCGACTTAACTCAATAAACTAAGTTAACTAATTACCACTCATACTTAACTCATCCTGGACCCATATAATATAGGGAGTACATATACATGTCTATAGAAATGCTTCCAACTCAAAATTCTTAAGTTAACTAAGTCAACTCATTCTAGTTAACTATTACAAGTTTCTATGACAATAAAATTTGATTTTAATTCTCAGTTTAATTCAAGGACAAATTAAATTATAATTTCTGGATTCTATTTTTATCGTTTCTTGTTGCTATTTTCAACACTCCCTCTTAACAGGAAACAAATTTAACTCGATCTCGATCTTGAACCTTGGGAATGTTCTGGATGAAACACTTCTCTCTAGTGTTGTTGCTCTAGCAACTCCATAAAAAAAAAAAAAAAAAACATCCACCCTGAATCAAAATGATGCCTCTGTCATCAAAGTCTCTTACTACTATTGCCTCTGTCGAGCGAAAAATCTGCGCTTCTATTGACTCTACCTTTCTGCACTATTGTCAACCCTCTCTATGCTCTTCAATATCTTACTGCTCTAGCCTCTATCACTCTAATATCTGACTGCATCAATCCAATTTATTCCTCCTGCTACTATGCACTTTGTGCTCACATAGTAAGGTATGATCCATGAGATAAAACCACTCAATTTCCGCCCTCTTCGGAATATCACTTCAAATTGCCCCTCCTCACACTTAGAGGTATGGCTGCATATGATCCCTCTGCCCACTTGGCTCGAAATTTCCCCCTACTAGAGGACTCTTCATGATTGTATGCCTCCACTCGGTCTCCTCTCAATTTCTCCAATTGTGTTTGCTCCACAATTGTTTGAGACTACTTCTAAGGTTGCTTCTTCTCTGCTTGAGTGAATCTTTCCACTCGGTCTCCTCAGAGCTTCTCTAGTTGTGGTTGCTTCACAATTTCCTAAAGCTTCTTTCAAGTATTCTTCTAGTGTTGCATGTTAAGAGGTAATTTACTCTCCCTCTCAACCACCAAGTCACTAAACTTTGCCTTGCTCCCCAAGGCTTTGCATGCATCCTCAAGAGCATACAAGTTCTTAACCCATGAACAAATCTGTTTCACCTATCCCATGGTGATGTGTCTAAGTAAAATCTTTCCCTTACTAAAAACCACATTATAGCCACGGTCTTCCAAAACTGCGACTGAAACAAGATTTTTCTTTAGTCCTAGAACATAAATCATATTTGTGATCCTAAGAGGGGAGCCAGATCCCTCTGAAAAGGTAACCGTATCAATCTCGTTAGCTCTATACCTCTAATCATCTCCAAACTCTATTCTCTGCTTGAGGTGTTTCTCCTCAAAATCACTAAAGAGATCTCCATTCCTTGTCATATGGAATGAGGCACCGCTATCAAGATACCACACGCCTCCCATGATAGTGTCGACCATGCATGCAATGGGAGAGAAATCAAGTTTGAATTGTAAAGCTAGATCTTCACATGCTGCCAGTACTGTTAGGTCCTTCTTGGTTTCTTTCTTCTATGGGAAATTCTTGGCATAGTGCCCGTGCTCGTGATAGTGAAAACACTTGAATTTCACCAACTCCATCTTCTTTCCGCCCTTCTCGCCTTAGGACTTCTTTCCCTTGGCCCACTTTGCCTCAATCGCTAAGGCAAAATCCTCTTCCACTTCCTTGGAAGAGGTCCCATCTCTGGTGTTCCTCCTGATCTCATCCTGCATCAGATCCAACCATAGTCATTCTTAATCTGGTAGCTTCTTCCGACCATTGAAAGAGTCCTAATAATTATGGCAACTCTTTGGAGTCCAAGAAGAGTAAGACTCACTATATCCTCCTCAGAAACCGTGATTCCAACACTTCTAAGTTCATCATGACATTGAGTGGACTTGGTCAAGTAATTTGGAATTGAATTGCTCACCTCCATCTTGATTTTTCAAAGTTTATCTTTCAGTGCCAACTTCCTTTGGTCACTGTTGTTTTGGAAAAGGTCTTTCAATGCTTTCCAAATAGCATGCATGGTTTCATTTCCATGGATACTCAAGACAATGTGGTCTCAAACTCCCTCAAGGATTATCCGCCTCAGCCTTGCCACACACTTCTTCCATTTGGCCAAATTCTAAGCATCCGATGTTGGTGGCTTAGGAATGTCCTGATCAATGAATTCCTTCAAGCCATTATACTCCAAAACGGCCTCCATCCTGTCCTTCAAGGCTATACAATTCAAGCTACCATCCAAGGCATACTCGGGTCGCAAACCCTAGAACACCATCTGTCGATCTTGAAGTATGTATTTCGAATTCAAATTTCACCTGTAATCATGAACTCAAAAACTTTGAAATCTCTTCTATTATATTGTTCACAGCTCCGACACCATGTAGAGTATTTTGTAGATTCTCAAGCTCATGTAATCTACTAAAACAAGAGGCAAGAATCTAATTTTACTCTTTACAGAGGAAGCCCATAAAGATAAAGCAAAACAATAATCAACAACAGGATCTATGTAGTTAGAGAAGCTCTGAAATCCAATTAGGCCTAACAACCTCCTAAAGACTAGGAAATAGTCTTTACTTAGAGAACCAACAAATTTTAACAATCCACAAACATACTCACATCTAAAATAAATAGAAATTACATATTCCAACATTTATGATTTCACTAACTCAACTAGAGAAAGGTTTTAGGGATAAATTTTTTCTTAAAGTTTAGGAACATTGAGCAATATTACTAATGGCTAATATGCAAAATGTAAATTATGCCATGATATTTTTATAAAAACATCCAAATTTATAAAAACATCCAAATTTATAATAATTTTGTATGGCCTCTATAAAATTTTGACATTTTTAAGATAAAAAAAATTTATAAAGTTGAATAAATGTTTAAAATATAATTATATATATAATATAATATATTATATTGTTGGAGGAAAATATGTAATTTTTTAACCAACCTAACCAAAATATATATGTAATATTTAAACTCCAATATATAAATATATAATAATATATATATATATATATATATATATATATATATCCTTAAACTCCTAAAACAACATCAAGATAGTTAAAGAACTTGCTTTTATAATGCTATTTAAAAATATTGATAAATTTTCCCGATTAAATTACTTCTACATTCTTGGTCCGTCATTTATAAAGAAGTTTATCATTCGACATGGAATCATCTCGACTAATCGTTTCCTAATTTTCTTTTTTTTTTTAAATGGACGTATCAAAAACCAACATCATCTCCTAATATTAATTGTATTTTAATAGACGTGTCAAAAACAAATGGAAACGAAAAGTTCAAAATTTCTGAAAGTTATTTCAATTTTGGTGGCTTGTTTACCGTCTTCCAGTGCGTGTACGACTTTTCCATGCCTTACCTATTGAAAATAATTTCTCACATCATATGCTTCCTGTCACTTTTACAATATTTCCTCGTACAAATTTCTCTGTGTCGATTTCCTTTCATATGGACGGTGTTTGATGCCTAGTGGATAACATACCGGCACAAACGGCAACTTCAATAAAGATACTTAGGTTGGAGGAGGGTTGTATTTGTTTCTTATATTCAAATGATTGTCTGAAATTCCCACGTATAACAATTTGATTAAGATAAATTTAATCAGCTAAATTCGAAACGCGCCCTCTTGCCATAAGTTACTTAGGATTCCTTTTTTTGTATCTGTGCAAAATTGTCAATGACGTGAACGGTAAAATGACAGCGATTATTCTCTGCGAAACGGCCCGCAAGTATCTCAAAAGATTCGTCACAAGTAATGGATTAAATTAGACCGTTATCACGTCCATTCACCATTCAAATCTTGTACAGCCAGCCATGAAACGAATCGTCATTATTCAGATCCTCCAGAAGCTTAAACCGTTGGATCAGTCAAACGGGCAAGATTGTTAATAGGCAACACGTCCATACCCACGCACCTGCCCCTGGGGCCCGCTCACGGATTTAACGCTTTTCGAATCCTAAAAGCTTTCGAAAATTCAAAAGTGGACAACTTTTCTGTGAAGCAAACATGTTGGTAACATTCAATTAGGTGCAGATGGTGGACGGGACGAGTCATGCCTTCCGTCACCGAACATCCACGCCATGACATCTTGTTCCTTCTTGCTTCAACTCTCCTATCTATCTGTCTATTTCTATACGTGCATCCCTCGCCTTGTATGTAATAGAGAAAGTCGAAACGTTACATATAGCCAATCCAGTTATTCAGTACTATCGCATCATTTCGTACTCGAATCTCTTGGCCATCCTTCGATCATGAAAGAGTTGCAGCTTAGAAAACGTCACCGGGAGCCCGAGGCTCCGGCAGATTCCATTGACATCCAGGAGACGAAACGCTTCCACCGTGAAGAAGCAGACCGGTTTTTTCATGTACTACAATTAGATCAAACTTTAGCAGATGACAACGACGAAGAAGTATTTGCTGTCAGTGAGGAGCTCTTAAACGGACTCATGAGAAGCCTCGAGAAGGAGATTGCCACGACATGTTGCACTTCTAGTCCTTCTTCCATCGCTGGGGACAATTCTGCTGGCCCCGATATTACTAACGGCCCTCAAGGCCAAACCCTACATTCGGACTCGGGGGTCAATCTGTCCTATCTCATGAAGGCTTCAGACGAGGAGCTCGGCATACCGCCTATCCGCGTTCTCGACTTTAAGAAAGAAATCTGTCAATCTTCGAAAGATATATCCGAGGGTTTGCCGGACTCGACACTTAAATCTATTGCTGAAAACTGCCTCCTGGAGAACGACTTTGAAAACTATCAACCAGCTACATTGTACGGTAATTCATTGGATGTCATTCAGCTTGACGATTATGAAAACAGAGATTATATCAGCCAGAAAATGTTCTTTGAAGGGGATTTTTCAGCTGCTTGGGGACTGGATATTGCCGGTGGCACGTGATTAACGCAACCTTTCTTTATTTCTGTATAGCTGGTGCTTCATCTCGTGCCGAAAAAAAAAAATTTGTTGTTGAACTCTTTATGTAAATTGTGGAGATTCTGGGAGGAAACTGATCTAAATGTAATATATATCCACAAAATTTTAGGCCCAAGTCTCAATTTAGCTTTGTTAAAAGTTTTCTACGTTCTCTTACTCATCCTCATTTTCAATTATTCTACCCAAGTGATGGTTGAAAGCCTCATGCTTTAGTTAATGGGTTAACTCTCTTATTAATTGCAAATTTTCTGAATATTATATTTAGCCGGTCGAAAACCAACCTGCTCTGGTTATTATCATAACTGTGTCATGTTAAACCCTTCGCAGGAGTCTGTGACATTGACAATCGACTCTTTAGTACACGTCTTTCTCTGACATTTTAAATATAAATGGACCAAAAGATGCTTACTTTTTTAAATAATGAATAAGAGGGTCCACGTTAATGGTATAAACGAAGATAACTTCAAGATTCCTGTTCTCATTTACAAAAATATTATCACTAACTACAAATATTATTTATCAGTGATATACTGTAAACCGTTTAGTTAGATTGTTTTGGCTGGCTATTAGTTTGCAATGTTTAAAAGCATTCAAGTATATACTATCAAAATATTATGTATTTATCTAAAATTATTTTTTTCATTTTATTTTTTTAATAAATTAAATATTATCCAAGTTTAAAAATTTAGACGACAATAAAAATCAGAAACATAGTACTAAAAAAATACACAAAATATATCTTTATTTATATAAGAAGGATTTCGGCGTAAATCACATCAAGAAAGGCCTTTGTCGACGCCTTTCGAACCAACTTGTCGTGACGATGAACCACACTAGTTGGTTCGAAACGCATCGACAAAGGTTTTTCTTGATGTGATTTACGCCGAAATCCTTCTTATATAACTATGATTGATCACAGAAGCCTCAATTCTACAATATTCTTTATTGTTAGGATATTTGTCCGTATTAATCACATCAAAATTTTTGTCGACTAGTTTGCAATTATTTAATGTGGTTCATCATTAGAACAAAATGAAGAGTCACCACATTATCAGGAAGAACTAAATCTAAATGCTTTATTTTTATAACAAAAATAAACTCCCAAAAATGACCAAAAAAAATTAATTTAGCAATTAAATTACTTCAATAAAAATGTTAAATGATATAGAATAACTAAACTAACACCCAATAAATATTTAGAACCAACCTCTCTTGACTCATATTTAAATTTTAACCCATAACTAAATTAAAAAGTTTAAACAAACTAAAATAAATAAATATTCATTTTGACTTTAAAAGAATATAATAAATATTTATTTATGAAAAAAAAATCTTAATTTGAATAAATGCAGGAAAGATTTGCTAGAAAAATAATAATAATATTAATAAATAAAACTAGAGATATTGATGATAAAAAATATTATGAATAAAAAATAATAAAAAAGGAAAGATATAGAAGAAATAAAAAATTTACCAAGTATTTTTTCAATCTCAATAGCTTTCCTAAACTTACAGTGATGGAAATGATCAATTATGGAGATATAATGTTTAGTATCTTCTGCATGTTCAACCAAGCCGAAGAATGCATACTCCCATGTTTTATGTCTATCACATGCTCATTAATCCTCTGATTTATAGAGTTTTCCATCTCACCAATGTAGAGAGTATCACATAATAAACACCTTTCATGTTCTTGGTGTCCACGTGGTCCTTCACCCACCTTGGAGGGGTCCACATGGTCCTTCACCGACCTTTCATATTCTTTATTGTTTATTTTTGCATCAATTATCACACAATTATGACACATTCATATAGTTGATCTCCAATCCAACTAATTGCAAACATAGATATTGAGGTTGAGATATTTTCTGAACAAAATCTCAAACCAACTTTAAAGATTGTCACATTGATATTATTTGTTACTATTTGTATTTCTAATCATGTAAATTTCAAAGTATGATGTACATTTCATAAATATATATAATTATGATAATATGAAAATGTAACATTGTTTCTCCTAATTGGAACTAGAATAGATCCATTTAACTTTGGATCTATCAAGCATTGAGAGGGATCAAATCACGGGAGGTGCAAACATTTCCTCAAATTCTACACTCTGAAAAGAAGGTTTGTGCCTCAAGAGATTTGATCCCTCTTGGCCCATGATAGATCCAGAGTTAGATGGATCTATGTTGGTTTAAAGAACCTCATCATTCCACAGGTTTGTGCCTCAAGAGATTTGATCCCTCTTGGCCCATGATAGATCCAGAGTTAGATGGATCTATGTTGGTTTAAAGAACCTCATCATTCCACATAGAAACATTTGAGTAATAGTTTCCTAATTTTATTTCTTAAAATGATGTGTCAAAAACTAAAATAGTTTCTTAATTTTATATGGTGTTGTCTACCCATGCCACAATTTATTTCTTAAAATGATGTGTCAAAAACGAAAATAGTTTCTTAATTTTATATGGTGTTGTCTACCCATGCCACAATTTCACCTCGAAGGAAAATTTCTAATTTTATTTCTTAAAATGATTTGTCAAAAACCAAAATAGTTTCTTAATTTTATATGGTGTTGTGTACCCATGCTACAATTTCTCATGGAAGGAAAATTTCTTGCTAGAATCACTTGATTATTTTTTCAAAAACTAGCGGTTGGAGTTTTTGTTTGTTGGTGGAAATAGATTCAGGACCATCAAGTGTGCCCCTAAAAAATTCCAAAAATTTCAGCCATATTTTATAAAATCTTATAGAAATTTCCATTATTTCCTGAACAAATTGTGGCCTCTTTACATCACTCTAATTTATTTTTCATTTTATTTTAATTGAATGGTCAAAACTAAATGGAAACGGAAAGTTTAAAGTTCATAAAAGATATTTCAATTTCGGGTGGCCTGTTTCCCATCCACCAATGCATGTACGAATTTCCCAAATCTTACCTATTGAAAATAATTTCTCAGGTCGTATTCTTGGTGTCAATTTTAGTATCTTTCTTGATACGAATATCTGAGAGTCTATTTCCATGCTGAGAGAATGACAATTTCAAAATCTATAAAAGATACTTGAATTGAATTTAAGGTTGCATTTGTTTCTTATCGTCAGATACATGTGTGAAATTCTCACGTATGCCTGCCTCTTCAAATGCATACGTCCCACTCCATAAGCCATAGGCTTCATTATTTTCGAAGGAAACGAGACCCACTCACTTACTAATGAATGAAAGGATATAGGTCACATTATCGAAAGTTTGATCTTCATTGACAAATTTCTCTTAGAGGTTGTAAACGGTTTTCATAAAACATCTTAAAATTAACCAGCTAGATTCGAAGGGCGCCTTTTTGTCATATGCATGTTGGTACATTTATACCATAATTGAAATTTATACAAATTTGTCAATGTCGTGAATGGTAAAATGACATCGAGATTCCCTGCGAAATGACCAGCAAGTTGCTCTAAACATAGGTCCCGACGAATGAACTCAATTTTACCATTTGCGTCGGGCTGTACGTTAGCACGACCATCCACCAATCAAATCTTGTCGACCGAGGGATCTAATTTCCAGAAGCTTAAGCCATTCCACCAAACAAACAGGCGACAATGTTAATATGTAGAACGCCACAACATGTCCATAATCACACACCTACCCGTCAGACTCGCTCACAGATTTAACAAAATTTGGGAAACATCTCATATCTTACTCGTTTACTGAACTTTGTCTTGCAAAAGGCTCTCCAAAATTCCAAAGTTGACATCTCTGTTGCAAAGAATACATTTTAGCCACATTCAATTAGGTCGATATGGTAGACTGGAAGAGTTACACTTGTTGCTTACAGTTTGCTGGAAAGGTAGAGGAAACAAAACACAATTTACATACAAATCACACGAGCCACATTTTTCTATTGATCACACAAAACTTGATTATTACAATGAACCCGGTGGTGAAACCTATTTAACCTTTTCCAAGTAGCAACTCGCTTAAAATAACTTGACATGCTCACACACTTAACTCAGTTAACTCACATTCTAAATCCTCACTGCACTTAACTCTGTATCCATCACTCGACTTGACTCAACATTCAACAGTCAACACCTAGTTTTAGCCTACTATTGCAAGAGTAATTACAATTTCTCACACTCCGCCTTAATTACGACTATATGACTCAACATAACTCAAACATGATTCAATTATCATACAAACATGTTTGCTGGTCTATGTCTCAGCTAGGCTTATAATCACTCAATACTTTCACAATTTTGCATTTTATTTTTCTCTTCTTCCAAATTTTATATCTTTTTAATTGCTGCATTTTCTTCTTGTTGTTGCAATTTTTCTTTGACTTTTCTTGAATTTGTGCTAAAACACAATTTGATCTTGTCTATTACACTTTCCTCTTCAAATGTTCATTCAACCATGAATTGTTGCCAAAACATTGCATCTTCAAACCGTCTACTTTGCTTTGCTTCTTGTGTTTCATATTCCTGACTTTTTTTTTTTCTGCCATATTTCTTGATAGCAAAATCTTTTCTCTTCTTGACTCCATTGTTGAAAAATGGTTTCAATGCATTCATCTTTGTCTTTCATATCATTATTTTCACTTTCATCATCAGGTACTGCTGCTTTTTTCCTGTATTCTGCACACTCAATATCATTATTCACCATTTCATTCAATTCTTTTATTCCAGTTGTTCCTTTAAGGCTCTAATCAATTTCTTCTATTGGCTTCAGAATCCATTCTTCAACGAGGTTCAAATCTACATCAAAATTATTAACAACCTTGCTTTCAACTTCTTTGGCCATGTTATTCTTAACACCTGCATATTCAAAAACAATGTTAAAAACTTCTTTAATATGACTCTCTTCAATGAAAGCTTCCTTCTCTACATATGTCTTCTTTGCAACTGCATGGAGGTTGTCTTCCACTGTTATGCCATTAGTGGATATTGTCATCAAAGACTCTTCAATCACTTTATCTTGTTCTTAATCATCCACTGCTGCTAGATGACATACTGCTTCATGAGCAGTTCCGACTGCTTCATATCTTGCTGCTATAGTGGTAGCTTCAACCTTCAATGTTACATCAAACGTTGCACTTATCGTATTGCCACAATCAATCTCTATTTCATAAAATAAACCACACATACCATCAACATAATGTTCATCTACACTATGATGGGATATCCAAGCATGCATGGGCTCATCGTCAATTTCAACTTCATCAAATCTATCAGTTGCGGTTGGATTAATCAATTCACATATATCTTTGCAGTCATCATCCACATGTGTTTCATCACAATGGGATTCACCATCATATGTATCATGCACATTACAGTGGAGTCCTTGAGCATTTATTTCCTCTTGTGTTGTTTCACACACGGAGGCACTTACTTCTCTCTCTGCAATCGTTGTTGCATGTTTTTCATCCGTGTGCATGCTTTCATAATGGGTTCCAATTTTATGGTCTTGACAACCATCATCCACTTTTGAGTGGGATTCTCCAAGCTTTGTTTTCCTCTCAGAGTCTTGCTCATCTACTCTCATATCTGCGGCTGACTTCTTTGCTTGTGATATAACCTGTTGTTGCATATCACACCCCCTTGCACCAAACTATGCTTCCAGGAATTTCCATGCTTCCTTGGAAGTTGTATATTTTTCTACCGTGCACAAACCAATGCTTGTTTTATAAAATTCAATGCTAAAACATCACATACTTCATCATTGGATTATTAGTTTCATACTCAATTAAATTTCTAGTTCCAAGAAAAGTTAACATCTTGATAACCCAATAATCAAAATATTCACCTGTAAACATAGGAGGTGGTAGAAAATCAAAGCTACACCAATCACACTTGATATCTTCTTCGTCTTCTGCTAGACTTCTCAGTTCATCGGCTACGACCTGAACCTCTCTAACCATGGCAATGATCTTTGTCTCTTCTTTACGATTTATTTTCTTAATATTCTTTAGTTGTGGTTTACGACCCATAACTAATGTCATTCCTTTTCTTATAGCTACTTTTCTGATTGCATTAGGCTGTCTTCCATATCACCCCCGAAAAAATATGATTTTCAATATACACCCTTGTAAGGCACAATCTTCACACAAAACATTGTCATACTTGACAAAAAACCAAATAATTTTATACATAGAAAAAATTTACAAAACCCTAAATTGTTTTTCAATAAAAATTGGTTTAAAGTCTTCCAAACAAAAACAAAAAACAACCCTTCATGCCCAAACATTTTAATCTTGACTTTCTAATAACTTTCAACCTCGATTTTCTTCAAATCATTGTGGAAACGTTTTAAAAAATTAAGTGGTCATTTTTTTTAATAAA
This sequence comes from Pinus taeda, assembly GCA_000404065.3. Lineage (NCBI taxonomy): Eukaryota > Viridiplantae > Streptophyta > Pinopsida > Pinales > Pinaceae > Pinus > Pinus taeda. The sequence goes on from APFE031301510.1 coordinate 81,292, forward strand.
AAAATTCATTCCAAAACCTTCGATATTGTTTCAAATTTTTATGATTAAAAAACTTTTTATAAATCTTTCTTTTAAAATTTAACTTTTTAAACCTTTTAACTTTCCAACACACTATGTCGAGGCACTTTAAAAACCTTTTGACTTTTCAAAAATAATAATTTATGTACTCTTTGAATTTTCAAACCTTTTTCGGTGGCTTATTCAGTTACGCTTCCACCCTCGCTCTACGATTCTACAAATCGAGTGGCTGACGAAAGTCGCTCACACACCTTTGTCGACTTCAACGATGACATGATTCACGATGGTGGCAGAGGACCGTGGTGGCTCTCACCTCTATCACACTTACCATGGTGGTTGATGGCAGCTGCGACTGCCCTCGGTTCCTCCAACATATAATAAACAAGTAGTTTTCTCTGCAGACTGCGGCTGCACCTTTTCAATACTTAGCCTGTGAAACTTTTGGCTTAACTTAGTTCTAATATCAATCTGTTGGAAAGGTAGAAGAGACAAAAACAAGAATTTATACACAAATTGATCACACAAAATTTGATTATTACAATAAATCCCGTGAAAAATATCTAACATTTTTTCAAGTAACTATAGGCCTAAAATAACTTGACATGCACACACATTTAAGTCAGTTAATTCACACTCACTGCACTTTTTTATCCATCACTCAACTTCAATGCTTTCAACAATCAACACCCAATTAACTAACTCACTAGTTTTAACAAATTACTCATGGAAAAGTAATTACAATTTCTAACCAATCAGACACCTACCAATTTCTAACGAATCACACACCTACCCGTCAGACTCGCTCGCAGATTTAACAAAATTTGGGAAACATCTCATATCTCACTCGTTTACTGAAATTTGTCTTGGAAAAGGCTTTCGAAAATTCCAAAGTTGACATCTCCGCTGCAAAGCAGACATTTTAGCAACATTCAATTAGGTCGATATGGTAGACGGGGAGAGTTACGCCTGTCGTCTCCAAACTTCCACACTATTCCTTTTTTAAGTGCCCTTCCCATGCCATCTTGTTCCGTCTTGCGTTAACTCTCCTATCTATCTGACTATTTCTATTTCTACATGCCTTGCCTTGTATCTACTAGAGATAGTCGAGATTTTATATATAGATAATCCACCTCTTGTCCTTCAACGTCGCTGTATTCCATGCTCAAACCTCTCAACCACCCTTCAATCATGAAAGAGTTGCAGCTTAGAAAATGTCACCAGGCGCTCGAGTCTCTGGCAGATTCCATTGACGCCTAAGAGACAAAATGCTTCCACAGTGAAGAAGCAGACCGATTTCTTCATATACTGCAATACTTTAGCAGATGACAACAACGAAGAAGAATTTGTTGCCAATGAGTAGCTATTAAACGGTATCATGAGAAGTCTAGAGAAGGAAATCGCCGTGACATGTTCCACTTCTAATCCTTCCTTCATCATTGGAGATAATTTTGCTGCCTCGGATATTGCTAACGGTCATGAAGTCCAAACCTTACATTCGGACACGGCGGTCTATTTGCAGTATCTCATGGAGGCTTCAGAGAATGAGCTGGAGACCCTCTCCCCGGAGCCCCGTTCTTGATATCAAAAAAGAAATCTGTCAATCTTCGAAGGATATATCCGAGTGTTTGGAGGAGGAATCGACTCTTAACTCTATTATTGAAAACTGGCACTCAAAGAAGGACTTTGAAAACTATGAACAATCTACATTGTACGGTAATTCATGGGATGCGTTCTAACTTGACGATTATGAAAACAGAGATTTTATTAGCCAGACCATATTCTTTGAAGGGGTTTCTTTTGCTGCTTGGAGATTCTATATTGCAGGCGGCATGTGATCAACGAAACCTTTCTTTATTTCTGTAAAGTTGGTGCTTCATCTCCTGCGGAAAAGAAAGAACCTTAGGATACGTACAACAATTTTAGCATTAAAAAACGTTGAAACAAAATTGTTGTTTGAATTGTTTGCGGAAATTGTGGAGGTCCTCTGAATAAGCTAACTTAAATGTAATATTTATCTAGAAAATATTAGTTGAAGTCTCAATTCAGTTTTTAAGTCTCGATTCAGTTTTTGAGCTTAGCTTTGTAAAAGTGTCAGTCTGTTATCCAAATTGAATTGAAATTTTGTTATATCTTTCTCATTTCATATTAAATCTATATATATATAATATATATATATTAATTTCTTAAATTCTCTTACTCATCCCATTTTCATTTTCAATCCTTTTAACCCGTGATGGCCGAAAACCTCGTGCTTTAGCTAATGGATTAGCTTTAGCCCTTTTATTAAATAGAAATTTTTGAATATTATATTTGTCAATCGAAAACCAACATTCTGTAGTTATTATCATAATTGTGTCATGTTAAACCTTTAACTATGTCGTGTTAAACCCTTCGCAAGGGTCTCGGACATTGTCGATGGTCTCAATTGTTTAGGGCCATCATTCTGTAGTTATTATCATAACTGTGTCATGTTAAACCTTTAACTATGTCGTGTTAAACCCTTCGCAAGGGTCTCGGACATTGTCGATGGTCTCAATTGTTTAGGGCCATCCTCTTGAAATCTTTCCATGACATTTTAAGCTGAAATGGACCAAAAATTGTCTTACCTTTTTAAATAATAATAAGAGGGTCCACATTGATGGTAGAAGCCAAGATAACTTCAAACTTCATGTTCTCATTTATAAAAACAAGTGTTGTATTTAGTTTATTTTTTGATGTGGTTATCATTTAATCTGTGGGTGGAAGAGATGTGGTTGTCATTTCAATGTTAAAAAACAGATGATTGTATTTATAAATGTTTTGATGTATTAATTAATAATAGTGACCATTTGTTATTTAGATAAAAGATTGTGAAGATGGATATGTATTTAGGGTATGCCGAGAAAGAGGAAGTGTTGTATTTAGGTTAGTTTTTAATGAATAATTTGGAATATAAAAATGTTAAATGAAGTTGGTGTCTTTACTCTCAACTCATCCTAAGTTGTGGGGATGTTTCATGACCTCAAAAAATATTGACAATCCATGAAGATTACAAGCTCGTTGTGTCTTATTTAACGAATGGATGACATAGACAACTAATTCATGCCAATTAACCTTCGAATGTAAACATCGATCACTAGATTTGTAAATCTATTGATGTAATATTGAATTGAGTAGTTATCATACTCAACCGTTGACTGGTATTATATAAGTTGATACACAATTTTTTGCATGCCATTGATTAGTCAGTATTAAAATTGGGCCCATGGAGCTTTCCAATGGCAAGGTATACCTTCACATCACAAAAAATCCATGAAGGCTGCAAGTCACAAATGTCATTTAGCATCAAATTATATTCAAGAAAAACCACCACAAAAGGATGTTATTTAATGTAAAATTTAATCCAAAAACGAAGACATCTTTACTTTAAGGAGGCTAGGTCATTGTCAAAATTATAGAAAAAAATTGTGTGTAGTTAGAGTCTACATGAAACAAAGACATTCCATTGAACTTTGTGCACAACAATGATGTGTGTGAGAAGGTGAAAACATAAAAGAGTATCATTGGTCTACACAATGTGACCCCAAAAGGAAATATTGAACCTATACTATCCATTTTTTCCTTAACATTACAATCATGAATATATTACACACACCAAATGGATAGTATATGTTGGACTAAATGTGGTTCATAGCTATATGTGGAACTCAAACATGTATGTAAATGCAAACATAAAAGGATAAGTTATAGTGGTGCACATAAGGAAGTCCAAAAACAAATATTGAATCTACAATCGTATCTTAAAATCTGACCCAGCTACTTAGATTTGGAAAACATACAACAGTAACGTGGTTACGAAAAGAATTGATAAATTTATATATTAGTTTAAGTTACTATTGTTCATGCATATCAAATTTATTTCTTGTTCGCTTAGCCAAAACAATTAAATGATTGGTATCATCCTACAAGTTCAAGAGGCTCATCCCAGTCCATTTTTCTAGTCTTGATAGCCTTACATTAAGAAAAACCAAGTCGTTGTCACCTGCTCGAAGGCTATGTCTATAGCCACACATAGTAATAGAAACATGAAATTGAAATAGATGAAAATAATTCTATAAAGTGTCCCATGTTTCAGAAAATCATACCAACCCTAACACAATTACTTAAGAAGACATGAATTTCAAACATACATAAATCACAAGGCACACATATCAAAGCAAAGAATACGACCTACTACTAAGCTGAATTACACTACGATTATATTGTATTAATATTAACTGAATCATTGTTTTATATTTTACGTTATTGTAGTACTGTTAACTAAGTTATTGCTTCATACTCCACGAAAATTGGCTCTTAAACCACCAAATACATGTAATTTGAAACACACAAACAAATGCACATTATGTAATGTAAAACACATTTAAACAACACATAAAGTGTCCTACTTCATAAAATATTACCAATCCTAGCACAATTATCTAAGAAATAAATAGAACCTAATAGTAAGGTGATTTAGACTGTGACTATATTGTATAAATGTCAACTAAATTCTATATAATATGAAAAAAAAAAACTATTGAGATACAAAGAAATCATGCAATACACATTCTTGTACAGGCTAAAAATCTGACAACAATGTAACTGATAGTAAGAAATCCAACTTCTTAACCAAATTGAGGAGATGGATTAGGAAAATGTTAATTTCAAAGCTATATTTCTATATAAGAAAATGATAATCTGCCCATTTCCCCTCAAATGGCCTATCAACAAATAAGTGTTATCCAGTTCATGCACAGTGAAAACTTGATGTAGGAGCATCCAGCTCTGAGGAGACTTAAAAGGCTGACAGTCTCATGAAGAACTCAGAACAAATTGTCGTTTATTTTAACTGGACAAGTGTTAGGCTTGTCGGTAATGTGACTTTACTTTTACTTAGTTTATTTTGTTTATCTGTCTGTAGGTTGAGAGAACTTAGGAGTTGTAGGGGAACACTGTTGCAGTTATTTGGTAAACTGATAACAGGACAAAATAATTAATTAGTTCTTTACAAGTTACAGTAGTTAGAATTAGTTTCAGAACTGACAAAAACAGTTGTTTTCTGTTAAGCCAGTTTTTTCAAGAACAGTTCAGGACATTAGATTAAAAGCAGGAAGGACATCATTGTACGGGCTCTCTCTCCCCCGAAAAAGAAATAGAGAAAAACACAGTCATCTTTTGTTCATCAGAAATTAATGTTCATTTTATTTCTTTCATTACTGTAAAGACGAATAACAAAATTATTATCTGTCACTGTAATTACAAATGTCGAGTATTCTTTTATTACTGTAAGCTTGCCATTGTATATGAATGTGCTAACAGAAACAAACAGCAAAGGAGTAAACAGATAAAAAGCGAGCCAAGTACAGGCGAATGACACCAGTGTCGATTCGAGCTACGAACCAGGAACGAGGAAACAGCGAAGGGTTCCAAGAGTAACCCACAGACAAGAGCATACATTCGACATCGAAATAACTACAGGTAATTCGAAGATTCAACAAACCCTCACAACCAAATGCATGAGTAGGCAAATACAGAAATAGAATGAATATACATTGTAGATTATTTCATACACCTATTGTTATCAAATACGAAAGAGCAGAGGGTTCGTATTTTCATACATTTATTGTTATCAAATACATAAGAGCAAAGGGTTCGAATTTACTGTTAAGAAGAATCCTTTATATATTAAAAAAGAACAGAGCATAGACAGTACAGGCAGAGTTTCACTGTCTAAACGAAGTCACATATTAACATATACAACCGAGCCATTAAAATAAGAACAGTCAGCACAAGAGGCCGAGGGTTTGTGGCACCTGAGCGCGAAGCGACAGAAGGAGGGCTCGATTTGTCGAGAAACCCTCTCACAGACATAGATAGAATACTCAGACTCATATGAACATCTTCCTAAACTGAAGAACCGAGCAGCAGAGTTATCAGAGAAAACGATAACGAAACGACTAACACCCGAAGAGGGTTTCTTAACAACAGACCGTTGAGAGCAAGAATCAATAACCGGGAGGGACATCACCTCCACAGGACTGGACTTTCCAACTACAGAACCTATAAAACTTACAACACTGACAGTAAACACATAGCCTACGAAATAGAACAGAGCTACCCGTGACCGGAGCGTTGGAGCCATCAACAGGACTGTAGAGCGACGCTAGCCATAGAGCCAACACAGGTGAATACCTGTCAACAAAACAAACCAGACATTATTAAAGCCGAAAGAACATTCATGAGCCGTGGAATGAAATAAGGAATAGGTAAGGGTTCGAGAAAGGATTACCGGTGAGCGAGAGTGGAGTCCAAGATAACCAGAGAACGACCACAAATTGTTGACAGTGGCGGTAAGGTGTTAGAAACGAAAGCAAATGAAACCCAGGTCGTATATCATGGAGAGGAGTCTTACCTTGTAACTAGGAGGAGCGTTGGAGTATGGAGCGAGCCTGCCATTAGAAACAAAAACCAGTCAATCACCTTAAAGCACAGACAGCGTGAGCGCGGATCCAAAACACCACAAGTTGTGCCAACAGTTCAATATCAACATCGTTTAACAAGAAGAGTAACGTTACAGGCCTTGAAGGCACTTACCCACAGCCATAAAGAACCAATAAATCATAGTTAAGTCGTCATTGATCAACAGGAATAGAAACTCGAGGGTTTCTACAGTCGCAGACAGAGTCTCCCCAGGCAGAGGTAGTGTAAGAATGGGAAGGTAAAGCGCGGGTAACGTGAACAAAAGGCGGAGCAACCGGCAGGTGTGGTGCTACAACTGGAAGACTCGGGATAAACCCTAAACCCAGACCACGAGATATCGTACCAGTGAATTAAGTCAGCATTAAAGTTCATTCCGGATGTGGTAGAAATCAAGACAGGTGTAAGCAAACGGCGGGAGCCACCATAAGTGGTATCAGAGCTAGAGTTTTTTTTTGAGTTAGAATCAATGGAACAAGCAGAAGGTGAAGGTGAGGCAAGAGGAAGAGCAAGAGGAAGAGGAAGAGGCAGAGGACGATTGGTCCATAGGCCAGTGGATGATGGATTGCGAGAAGAGATAAGAGTTTTGCGAGAGAGATTGGCAGTGATAGAGGTTGGAGGAAGAAGAAACCCAGCAGGTAACAGTGATGAAGAGGCAGTTGAACCAGAGCAGGATGAGTTTGAAGGAATAACACCAGAACTGAGATTGTTAAAGTCAGTTTTGCTGTCTAGTCATAAACCGAAGCATGAGTTGCCTACCTATGACGGGAGCTTATCGACAGATGTGTTGTTAGACTGGTTAAGTGAAGTGAATAAATTCTTTGAGTTTGAGGAGACCAGCGAAGACAAACAGGTGAGATTTGCCGCCACCAAGTTGAAAGGACATGCGTCCTTATGGTGGGACAGCGTTCAGGCAGAAAGAAGGAGGTTAGGCAAGCAGCCAATCAGGAAATGGGCTAGGATGGAAGCGAAACTGAAAGAGAAGTTCTTACCGAAGGACTATCAGATTATGTTGTACAGGCAGGTACAAAACCTGAAACAAAGGGGGATGACTGTGAGAGAATTTACAGAGGAATTCTACAAATTAAATCTGGGGGGGGGGGCTGCGAGCAGGATGATGTGGAAGATACCTCAGAGGAAGACAGCCAGTAAATTGTAAATGGCCGTTGAGAGGGGAGATTTTAGATGGAGACATTGGCTATCCTTCACTGCAGACGTTAGCGATAAGCCTATCAGTGTGCATTGAAGGCATGAGAGAAGATAAATTAGAAGCCAGAACTCCCGACGAGAGGAGTGGGTGGCGTCTGGCAGAGGAAAAGGCAAAGTGTATGGCAGAGGGAGAGGTACAGTCTCGAATGAGGAAGGCAGCAGTTCTAAGTCTACTGGTACGACAGATCGAGACAACAGCAACAGGGAAGGATGACCAGCTCAGAGAGGACGAGGTTTTGGTTGGGGCAGAGGGACTGTCCAGTGTTACCGTTGTCATAAGTTGGGACATAAGTCTTATGACTGTCCGGAGGGCGAACCAACAGGCGGAAGAGGAACCTATGTTGCGCAGCCAGAGGATGCAGAGGAGACACCTCAGGAAGCGGAAAACACACCTGAGATAGGTGAAGCCTTTGTAATGAATAAGGTGCTGTTGAAGCCAGCCAAGGAAGCTGCAGAACCAGATCAGCGAAAAGCATTGTTTCGCACTGTCTGCAAGTCACAAGGCAAGTGTTGTAAGGTAATTATTGACAGCAGAAGTACCGATAACCTGGTAGCTGTAGAGATGGTGGAGAAATTGGGATTAAAGAAATTGAAACATCCCACTCCCTACGAGGTATCGTGGCTGCAGAAGGGGCATCAACTGTTAATGAAACTACACTCCATCAGAATCTACCTTACTTTAAATCAACCTCATAAAGGAGAGAAACTTAATTTAAATCAATGGCACTCTATACACATCCTTTGGAAATCTTATGAAAATCAAATTCACCATTAGACATGCATTGAATCATATTCACATGATTTTACTACAATTTGTACAAAATTATTCAACTATATCACTTCATACAAATTGCCTTAATCCTTGTAAAATATTTATTTTCAGCATGATAGATTAATCAATAAAACTATCATTACTTTCAAAAATTTCATAAATACAAAAAATCTTCTAGTTTAGCCTCAAAATTCCCATGAAATCCGAAGTTCTTCTAATTCTATATTCAACACAAAGACTAGAATTCTTCTTCAAACAAAGACAATTCACAGACATACATGAAATTCTATTTCATTCCACAAATGTGTACATACAATTCTACTTAGAAACATGTGTTCCCCTCTCTAAGGCCTAATTTCATATTCATTTTTCCATTATCTCTTTTCCTCACACTTACTATCATTTTGAATGCCCATAGGCTTACAATAGATAGAATTTAGAAAGATCACATATCTTTTTAGATCCTAAAATCACTCCATATATCAATTTTTTCTGAATCCTAAAATCACTCCATAAATAACCCATAAATAAATCCATTAATCATATTTTTATAAATCCCAAAATAACTTAATATATCCCTATAATATCTCATTCTTTACCAGGAAGATTTGGTTTTGTCATATCAACACAATCTTACATATCCAAACAACTTCTAGAATCATGACTCATTCACATAGATTTCCTATAATAAATTAGCTCAATATAATATTTACGTACAAGAATATGTATTCTTCTAAAAATTTCAAGGCACACATTTGGAACTTTGCCCTCCAAAATATTAATGGTTTAGAAGCTCTAATTCTCCTTCGTCAATACTAGAGACAAAGGAATGGATGATTAGCTAAATGAAGCTACCAAACCTGCTTAATGTTATCTAGTAAAGGTTTGTCCTCAATAAGGATGTCTTGAGAGAGATATTTCGATTGAAAATTTAGAAAATTAGTAGATACACACATATAACAGTGATGCATTGCTTAAAGATAACATTTTTGTGAGCTTGTTATATCCTCTAAATAAACATTATTGGATTTCCATCTAGAATTTCTTCAAATTTGCCTCATCTTTTGCAATAATTATTAAGTGGAAGGCTTATTTTTCCCTTATTTTTCCCTTATTTTTAACTGTCTTCCCCTCTTTGAAAGAAAATATAATTTTATATTTTTGTTCTCATATTAATTATTTTTAATTTGAATTATATACAAAAATCAATTAATGGAAGAACTCAAGTAATACCACTTTTGGATTTACATTTGATTTCATTTATTTTTCTTTTTCATGAGGGAGGGGGATACTATTAAATTCCCTAATTTCAATTCATCTCTAATTTTAACCTAAAAAATATAATTCATTCTACTAGTATTTTCCCTTTAAGATTTGGAGTCAAACAAGTTGCAGATTTAGCCACCCCACTGAACGCATATGGAATATGAACAACAGATACGAAAGATAAAAATTGAATATATATATTATTCAACGTGATATATATATATATACTTATATATATATATATTGGAGTTGACCCTTGATTCATTATTCCAAGGTCTCTCAGACTCCCTTTAAATATTCAACTTCCACCCCTTCACGCTTAGCAAATTATGTGTTCAACAATGCCCCCCATAATCCGAAGGGTTATGTGTGAGTCCAAAAGAGAGTTGTAATACAAAAGGTGAAAAAATTCATGGTAGAAATAGGTTGGATGTGCTCTATCAAATGTTGGCATAAGGTGTTGACTTAAGGATGACCACCAACAGTAGAATGCTTAGTGAAGTTCCTAGAACTCTTCCAAATATGGCAATATGTTGAAGTCTTGTCCTAGAGGAAGTGCTCGTAATGCTTTGAAAAGGGAGACCTTCAACCTGGAAAATGGAGGTATGCAACCTACAATGGTTTAATGATGACAACCAACTCTGGATGCTTAAATAAATTCCTAGAACTCTTCTAGAATTGGAAAGAAGCTATAGTCTTCTGTTAGAGGAAGTGCCCCCAATTTTTTGAAGAGGGAGAAGCTCAACGTAAAAAGGGAGGTTTCAGCCGGTTTAAGGTTGACCAC
>APFE031301513.1:0-24036 GCA_000404065.3 Pinus taeda
TTTGAATGAGGAAGATATCGATGATTTAAAATCATCTCTCTAGATGAGATTTTGAAATTTTGAGTTTCTAGGTTATAGGTGAAAGTCAAATTTGCATACATACTTCAGGATCGACAGATGTCATTCCATGGGTTGAGTCTTGAGTATGCCTTGGAAGGAAGCTTGAATTTTATATACTAGAGGGAGAGGATGAAGGTTGTGCTAGAAGATAATGACTTGAAGGAATTCATTGATCAAGAAGTCCCTAGGCCAGTAGCTACGAATGCACAAAACTTGGCCAAATGGAAGAAGTGTGTGGTGAAGGAAAGGTGGATAATCATTGAGGGAGTTCGAGACCACATTGTGTCAAGTCTCCATGGCAAGGAAATTCCACATGCTATGTGGAAAACATTAACGAACTTGTATGAGAATAGCAGTGATCAAAGGAAGTTGGCACTGAAGGATAAACTGCATAAAATCAAAATGGAGAAAGGTGAGATGATTCCGAAGTACTTGACCAAGTTCACTCAATGTTATGATGAACTTGGAAGTGTTAGAATCACAGTTGCCAAGGAGGATACAATGATCCTTTCTCTTCTTGGAGTCCCAAAGAGTTGGCATAGTTATCAGGACTCTAACAATGGTTGGGAGAAGCTGCCAGATTGGGAACGGCTATGGTCAGATTTGATGCAGGATGAGATCAGGAGGAACAACAGAGATGACTCTTCATCAAAGACTAATGATGAAGAGAAATGTGCCTTAGCGATTAAGGAAAGGAAGGGGAAAGGTAAACTTTCCCATTCCAAATCAAATTCTTATCATGGAGGTAAGAAGAAGGACATGACGAAAGTTAGATGCTTTCATTGTCACAAGATGGGACACTTTTCTACAAATTGTCCATTGAAGATGTCCAAGGAGAAGTACTTAGGAGGAGCGGTGGGTGAGGCTTTTGCCTCCCAATTCAAATTGGACTTTTCCCTCATTGCATGCATGGTGTCTTCAATGATGGGAAGTGTCTAGTACTTAGACAGTGGATCTTCTTTCCACATGATTGGTGACAAAGAGTTATTTAGTGAACTAGAGGAGAAAGATCTCAAGATGCATATCGAGATGAGCGATGATGGTAATTATAGTGTTATTGGTGTGGGCACTATTAATTTTCAAAGGAAGCATGTGGCTCCAATCAACTTGTAGAATGTTATGCATGTAACCAGTGTGACGAAGAACTTGGTATCTATCACCATGCTTGAGGATAGAGACTATGATGCGATCTTCTTGAAATGAAATGCATTCCTTTGACACATAGCCATGGATCAAGTAAAGAAGATAGGGATTCGAGTTCATAATCTCTATAAGATAGAGGTAGAGGATTGTGCTACTTTGAGTTCAAAAGTAGAAAAGATGTTGAGCCAAGATGTTGGCAAGTTGTGGCACATGCGATTGGGCCATTTGGATCATGGGGCTTTGAAGATATTGAATAAAACCTCTACCAGTCTTCCCAAAGGTAGGCTTGAGCAAGTTGATACATGTAAGGGTTGTACTTTGGGAAAATACACCAAGTATTCCTTTGGAGACAAATACGATCTCGTAGAGTCTATTCTAGAGAGAGTCCATTTAGATGTGTGTGGACCATTCTCGACAGTATCCACTCCCAAGCACATGTATTATGTTATTTTTTTAGATGACTATTCTCATAAATGCTAGATATTTTTCATGCAGAGAAAGGATCAGGCATTCACAATTTTTTGTGAATTCAAAACATTGGTCGAGAAAGAGTCAGACAAGAACATTAAAGCTCTATAGAGTGATTACAATGCAGAATATGTCTCCAATGTGTTTAAGAACTTCTGTGCATCGGAAGGGATTAAACTAGAGTTAACAACACCTCATAACCCTCAATAGAGAGGAAGAAGAGTATTATAGTAGGGGAAACAAGGGTGATGTTGCATGATTAGGGCCTACCATTACACTTCTGGGCTGAGGCATACAAAAAAATGATTTATGTTCAGAACCGTAGTCCACATCAGATACTTGAGAGAAAAACACTAGAGGAAGTTTATTCTAGTAAGAGGATAGATGTTGGCCACTTCAGGATTTTTGGGTCATCGATTTATTGCCATGTGACCAAAGATGCATGAAAGAATCTTGAGCCAACAACAGAGTTGGGTATTTTTGTGTAGTACATTGATACTCCCCACAACTATCAGGTGTACATGCAAACCAATCGGATGAAAGTGGTTCGAAGGGATCTCAATTTTGATGAGGAGAAGGCCATGTGATTATCCCTTGAGAGGAAGTATGAGCTATATGCAAAGGAGGAACTTTTAGTTCCTAAATTTGAGGAGACTCAGATTGATGTGGAGAAACCACATGTAGAGGTTCTGAGAGTGGAGACATCCACTCAGGTAGAGTCTTCCAAAGAGGGAAGAAAGCACACTAGAGAGGCTGACAGATTGTTGGACTATGCACATAAGAATGTGGGAGCACCCCCTTCTCAATGCAGATAGAGCAGATCACCAGAGAGGTACACTAGATACATGGCACTTATGGGTGCATGTGTTGTGACAAAGCCATCTTCCTTTCAGGAAGCAGTGGAACAACCAGTTTGGGTTGATGTGATTGTGGAGGAGTATGATTCCATAGTTCGAAACAATGTTTGGGATGTGGTCTCGAGACTGGAGGACAAGTCAGTTGTGAGCTCCCATTGGCTTTACAAGATAAAACAAGCTACAGATGGTAGTTTGGAGAAGGATAAGGCCATATTTGCGACCTATGAATTTTCACAGGTAGAGGGGATTGACTATGATGAGACATTTTCTCCTATTGCAAGGTACTCATCTATGAGATTTATTTTGGCACTATTTGCACAAATGGGTTGGAGTATCCATCAGATGGATGTGAAGACTGTCTTCCTCAATGACATGATTGAGGAAGAGTTGTACATAGAGCAGCCTGAAGGTTTTGAAACCTTGGATTGTGAGTCAAATGTGTTATGACTCAAGAGAGCCTTGTATGGGCTGAAGCAAGGGACCCCATGATTGGTACACTAGGATAGATAGCTACTTCACTGGGTTTGGCTTCACAAAGAGTGAAGCAGATGCAAACATGTATCACATAGTGGTGGAAGGTAAGATGTTGATCATTGTACTTTATGTAGATGATCTCATACTGACAGGTGGTGTGAACCTCATCAAATCTTGTAAGGAAAAACTTACAAGAGAGTTTGAGATGAAGGACATGGGGCTCATGCATTGCTTTTTTGGCATGGAAGTATGGCAGGGAGATGGGGAGTTGTTTGTTTCTCAAGGAACGTATGCCAATGAGATACTCAAGATATTCCGCATGGAGAGCAGTAAATCCATGGAGACTCCTCTAGCTAGTAGCTGGAGGAAGGAGGATGCTAATTTAGCAGAAGTAGTGGAAGCTATTGTTTATAGGCAACTTGAGGGTTCACTCATGTATTTGGTGAACACACAACCAGATATGTATTATGCACTAGCTTAGTCAAGTGATGGTTAGGCCTACCAAGCTATATTGGAAGGCGACAAAGCATGTATTGAGATACCTCAGAGGCACTACTCAATTTGGGTTGTGGTACAGACAAATAGAGGGAGTGAAGATTCAAGGCATCACTAATGTAGATTGAGCAGGGAGCCATCTGACAGGAAGATCACATGAGGAGGGATCTTTAGTATTGGGTCAGTTGCAATTTCTTGGTACAACAGGAAACAGATATCGGTTGCACTCATTTCGGCAGAGGCATAGTACATGGCTGCAAGTCAAGAAGCATGTGAGGCTATCTGGATGAGGAAGATCCTGGTTGGTTTGTTTGGTTAGTAGATGGATCTGACGGTGATTTATTGTGATAATCAGAGTTGTATCAAACTCTCTAAAAATCTAGTTTTTCATGATAGTTCCAAGCATATAGATATCCGGTATCATCATCTCAGAGATTGTGTATTGAGGCGGATCATGTTGTCAGATTACATTCCCATGGAGGAGCAAGATGCTAACATCTTAACAAAGGAATTTCCAAGATGTAAATTCGAGTTTCACAAAGATAGGATCGGGATAGTGGATAATCCATTTCTTGTTGAGAGGGAGTGTTGAGAAATGGCAATATGAAATTCCAATTTAATTTGTCCTTGAATTAAACCTTGAATTAAAATATAATTCTTTTCTTATAGAAATTTGAAAATAATTAATTAAGTTTAATTAACTTAATTAATTTAAGAAATTCAAATTGGAAGTCTTTTAGAAGACATGTATATGTTCTCCCTAACTTATAGGAGTTTAGGATGGGTTATGAATGAGTTGTAATTAGTTAACTCAGTTTATTGAGTTAAGTCTAGTTAAATGAGTTCCAACCAGTTTTGGGAACTAATAGTGAGTAAATAGTCATTTGCGACACTAATGACCTAATTAGTGCTACTCTAGTTAACTGAAGATTCCACCATCAGAAATGCATGCATGTTGATTTTGAGAAAGACCCAGTTGAGACTAGAGTGCAGGGACAATGTGCTAATTGTTTTAGATTTTTCTGAGTTGCACTGATAATGCATGCATTCAGGAACTGATCCTTGAGGGATTGCACTATTTTTAGAGGCTTTATTTCCATTTAAATACAAGTTATCCTTCATAGGAATTAGACATTAAAATAGAGACTTGGATAGCTTGTAAAATGGCTAAGCTTTGGCCTTGAGCTTGCTGATGAGTTGGAGATTGAATTTTTTGAGTACTGGGATTGTTCTAGGGAGAACAAGCATTGTAATTTCTTCTTGATTTTCCAGATTAATACAAAATAGATAGTGGGGTTTTGAGTTGTGGCATTCTGCATATATTTATTATGTTATGTGCCTTTGATTCTCTTCCTCTATTGATGATTGTTTGCTCGATGTTTATGGGCTTCCATTGTAAAGAGAAGAAGTAGATTCTTATCTCTTGTTTTAGTAGATTAAATGAGCTTGTGAATCTACAAGTTTTTCTACAAAAACAATGGGGACTACATGGGCACAAAAATACAATAAGGGGGTTACACTAATAACAATAAGGGGCTACACTAGTATTATAGGAACCTAACATGCCCCTCTCGTTCAAAAAGTGTTGTCCTTAATTATTGATTAGTTTTGCATGCTTCTGTATAAAATTCTCATCCTCCCATGTGAAATATTTAGCGGGCAAGTTCTTCCACTTGATAGGATACTTTGAAATTGATTGATTTCGTATCTATTGGGTTCTAGTTTCCGTGACTACTTCGCGTTCCAATATGATTTTTCCTTCCTCGTCAAGTTCCAAAAATATTGTTTGAACTAGGAGCTTGTCACCTATAACCTTCTTTAAGCATGAAACATGGAGAGATGGGGGCACTCGAGAAGATGTAGGAAGATCCAATATGTATCCCATAGTATCAATATTTTGCAAAACCTTGTAAGGACCATAGTAATTTGGTGATAATTTATTATCCTTCTTAGCTTGCTTGAGGGACATTTGTTTGCAGCCATGGAAATAGCCAGTCGCCTACATCAAAACTTATTTCATTGTGATTTTGATCTACCCGTTTTTTCATTCTATTATGTGCCAAAGTGAGGTTATCCTTTAAGAGTTGGAGAATTATTGTTGTTGAGGGTCTACCTTAACACCTACATGAGATACAATATGACCCAAATATTCCACCTCTTGTACTCCAAATAAACATTTGGAGCTTTTTGCATATAATTGTTTCTCCTCCAATAGTCTAAGCACTCTATCAACATGTTGAACGTGATCCTTCCAAGAGTTGTTGTAGATTGATATATCATTAAAAAATACTAACAAAAATTTTCTAAGGGTTTGAAAATGGAATTCATCAAAACTTGAAATGTAGAAGGTGCAATGGTAAGGCCAAAAGGCATGACCAAAAATTCATAATGACCCTCATCAGTTCTAAATTTTATTTTCGGAGTGTCTTCAGTCTTAATTCTGATTTGATGATATCCTGCATGAAAGTTCAACTTGCTGAAGTAAATTACTCCATGCAATTCATCCAATAATTAATTAATGAGAGGAATGGGAAATTTATCTTTAATAGTGAGCTTGTTAAGATCCCTATAATCCAGAGATATGCACCATGATACATCCTTCTTGTGCACCAATACTACTACAACAAAGAAAGAACTTTGACTAGGTTGAATTATACTAGCCTCTAGCATTTCAGCAACCATAACTTCAATTTCACTCTTTTTTGCATAAGGATATCTGTAAGGCCTGATGTTTGGAGGAACACTTCCTGGAATCAAATAAATAGCATGATCATGATCACGAATAGGTGGGAGGCCTTTGGGAGTCTCAAATGCCTTACAATTATTGTCTAAGTCTTTTTGGAGATCTGGATAAATAGATGATTTCGACATGGGAACCTCTAATGAACATAATTGGGAAATTACGCCACATTGTTCTTTCTTTAGAAGCTTTGTCATGCCATTAGATCTTATTATCTTTCCTGGTTTCCCTGCGATACCCCATACTTCAAATTCCTTTCCTTCTAGAAAAAAATTCAAGAAAAGTTCTTGAAAATTAAAAGTTATCGTACCGAAAGATTGTAACCATTGGAATCCTAGTACAAAATCAGCACCACCCATTGGAATGGAAAGCATTGTACTATTCAACACATATTCTCCCATGGATAGCTTCATATTATGGCACTTTGGAGAGTAATTTATTACTCTTCCATTTGCAACCATCACTTGACACTCTGGTGTTGGATATAAGTAGCAATTCAATTCCTTTTCTATCTTAGAAAGAATAATATTATGGGTACTACCTTAATCAATCAACACTGTTACCTTTTTCTTCTTGATATGTCCTTCTATATTGATAGTTTGAGGAGTGGTTATTCTAGCCAATGCATTACAAGATATGGTCCGATTCATTTATTCTTTCTCTAGGATTTTTTCTTGGTGTGTATCCTCTTCTTTTGATGTTTCTTGTTCTTTTCTTCTTCCTATTCACAATCTATGTAAAATAATTTCTTCTCGGCACACTTATGACCTTTAGTGTATTTTTTATCACAACTATAACAAAGCCCTTTTTCTCTTTTTTCTTCCAATTTTTGTAGTGTCAACCTTGTAGGTTGTGGAAGGCTAGGGTCAACAACACTTCCATCTTTATAGTTATGATTGGTAGGCTTCCTTGTTGCCATAATTTTGCTTTCAATTTTTGCTGCCAACCTGAATGCCTTCTCTAATGAATCGAGTTCCTAAATGTGAACCTCATGTTGGATGTTATCATTTAATGTCCCTATAACACATCAATCCTATGCTCCTCTGTAATATCTTTTACCCTTATATTCAATTTTTGGAAGTCCTCAATGTGCTCCACCATTGAACCTTTTTGTTTGAGATTTATAAATTGGCTAAACAAAGTGCTTTTTGTATCTTCATAATGTGCTACCATTTCTTCCATAAAAAGTGCCCAATTGACAATTTCTTTATGAGAGCAAAGCCATCGATACCATACAAACTGATTGGGTTCCAAATATAAAGTTGCAATGCATACCTTTTGTGTGTTTTTCGCATTATGGAGATCGAAATATTTCTCCATTTGTAGTATCCATGTTACAGGATCCTTGCCATAAAACTTCCTCATATTGATACTTGGAACGTGGTGTGTCGTTATTCCAATGTTAAAGTATATGAAATCATGATTAACATTTTTTTTTGTTCTCATCATGAGTTTTCTCTACTATCTTTTTGCCATTAGGAATCCTTTCTTGTAGCAACTTTGTCAAAAATTCCTTGAATCCTTCCACATCTTTCTTCAAATCTTCAATGTTGTCATTCTTTGAATGATGATTAACATTTATTTTGTTCCCATTATGAATTTTCTCTACTACCTTTTCTCCATTAGGAAGCCTTTCTTGTAGTAACTTTGTCAAACCTTCCTTCCAACCTTCCATGTATTTCTTCCAATATTCAATGTTTTCTTTCATACCATCCATGTTATCTTCCATGTCTTTCTTTAAACCATCCATCTTGTCTTCTGTTACTTTTTGTGATACTGAAATTTGTTGTACTTGGTCTCATAATTTTGATATATCATGTTGCATTTCTTCCTCTTCTTCATGAGTCATGCTAGCAATTTCAGGTTTCTTACTAGGTGTTTCCATT
This sequence comes from Pinus taeda, assembly GCA_000404065.3. Taxonomy (NCBI): domain Eukaryota; kingdom Viridiplantae; phylum Streptophyta; class Pinopsida; order Pinales; family Pinaceae; genus Pinus; species Pinus taeda. The sequence goes on from APFE031301513.1 coordinate 8,124, forward strand.
TTCTTTCTTCAGGGCATCAATTAATGATAATTATGCTTCACTATTCCCTTTGAATTCCTTCAAACTAATTTTTCAAACCGAACATATGCAAAATTAAAAGAAAAACTACACAATTTTTCACTCTGTGGGATCTTGATATTGAATCTAATGTATCTCTGCAATTACGGATCTCCAAGGTATGAAATTGATAACTATGGGAGCCTTCTGGGTCCTCTTTCCAACACCATCAATCTGATCGAAATTGGATTCTCCAATAAAGCATTATGCCCAACCTCCCAAGATGACATGGTTGTACACTTTTTCAGTAGACCGAACTTCTATGACATGCCACGTGTCACCTCTTCAACCTTCGGACATGAAAACGATGCACAAAAACATAAATTCCATCCTCTTTCTATAAATTCTTATGAAATTTCAATCTAATACTCAGAGAGAAGGTTATGAAGATTTTACCAAGGTTACCTATTTGAGATGTAATTCGGAGGCCTGCAAAAACCCTAACTTCCTTGGATCATATCCCTGAAAATATAGCAAGATAAGATCTGAAATTTGGACCCAAGATTCATAAAGATTTCGGCTCAAATAGATTTTAATTTTAGAGTCTGAACCTTTGTAGAAAAATAATTATAGTGAGAATTCCACGATGACCAGTTTTTGATTGAATTCTGGAACTTACAAAAACCCTAACTTCCTCGGATCATATCTCCTAAAATATAGCGAGAAAAGATCTAAAATTTAGACCCAAGGTTTAGAATAATTTTGGATCAAATGGGTTATTTTTTTACCGTCCGAAAATTTGTAGAGAAAAAATTATATCAAAAAGGCCACAATGACGTATTTTGAAGCAACAAAACCTTAAAATCCAAAGCCCTAATACCAAATGTTATGAAACCATCTCAAAATCAGTCTCTTCGAAGGGGAAACCTGCATTACATTACCAAAATGAACAATTCTTGGACGATACAAATGAAAATACCTCCTTTCTATATATACGAGTCTAAGTGGTCCCAATATAATCAAAGCCTACATAACAATAATATTATAGGGGCACAACAATAACAATAGTGGGCTTCGATGGGAACAATAATAACAACATGGGGACTACATGGGAAAAATAATACAATAAGGGGGTTTCGATAATAACAATAAGGGGATACACTAGTAGTATAAGGACCTAACATTGTAATAGTTTCCCATTCTCATCTAATTAATGAAAAGAAGTGGAGGGGTTTTTCCGTGTTGGGTTCCCCTGTAAATCATTGTCTTCTTGTGGTTTTGATGGTTGCATGTCATTGCATGTGTTTCTAAATTTTGATTTCCTTTCCGTAGTATTGTGGAGGAAATTTGTAATCTCTTGATTTCAGTTCGATTTTATTAGTAGAAAAATTCTATTAATTTATATAATTATTACCTTCCAAAACATATAATTATTCCAATAAAAAACTGGTTCTTTTTTTGGAAATGATCCATCTTGACTAGTCATTAATTCCCTTAGTATCTACCTTCTGATAGTTAGATTGTTCCTGAAGGAACCCACCTTTATACCAATTTTTGGATTAATAATTATGTTTGGGGGGGGTGAGGTAAATCAATATAATACAATTTTACATGATTTAAAACATTAAATCACAAAATAATACACCACTCACATAAGAGCAAGGCCAGACAAGATATTTATGGAAACTGTTGGGCCCATAAATGGGTAATTATATGGGCTCATTTTGCTTCCTAACATAGTTAAATCAACCATTCTCTTAGCTTATTACATGTTTTTTATTATATTTATTCTTATGGAGTGAATTGAGTTAGTTATGATGCCATGTGATCTAATATGTGGTTAATGCATATTTTTATTGAATTTTGAAGACAAAGTCAAAGATTCAATGGACAATTGGCAACAATAATTAGAAGTGGAGAAAGGAGAGGATTTATAGGAGGGAAACCCCTCATTTATTACTCCCCACTTTGAATTCCCCTTCATGTAGCTCAGAGTACAAACAACCAAATCAATGCACTAGGAGGCAGCCGAGCAAGTGGAGGATAACTGATGTTTATCTCAAGTTTCGGGAGCCAAGCCTCCCTGATTTTAAGAAAGCTGTTGGGAGCTTTAGTCATACAAGTAGAGAGGCCTAGGGCCTCACTAGGGTCGGATTTTTGTTGTACTTTTGCTATTGTAAATCTCTACTCAACTTTGAGCTTAGTTTTGTGGACAGTTTCATGTAATCTTATTCCTGCTTTGATAATAAAGATGAGATCCTTTTTGAGCTAGCACTAAGTTATCTTAGAGGTCTGAAGCTCTTGGGTTAGGGACCAATCCAAGAAGCCAAGATCCTCTTTGTTTGTATTTATATGCATTGTTTCAGTTTATGGATTAGTTGTTGTTAGATGAATTTCTTTCTTGGTTAAGAATAGGTTGTTTTTGATGGTTTAGTATTTTTCTTTCATTTGTATTTTCTATAGCAGGTTAAGCAGTGATAAAAAGAAGACTCAAAAGGCTAGAAATAGCACCTTGGCCTCTTTTCCTCCCTTTGGGACTATGAATTCAGGCAAAGACCCTCTTGCTGCCCCAAAAACACAGATTTTCCTTCTCCATATGATTTCTAGTGTTTGCAAGTGTGTTAGAAGGATAATAATTTTCTTTAGATATCTTCCACCATGTTCATTTTTGTACTTGAAATAAGTCTTCTTCCATGCTTTCTTTTCTTGTAGCATTCTACAAGAGCACCTACAGGCAGTTCTACAGGAGGGTCAGTGAGCTATTTTTAAGAATAAAACACAGGTCTTTTTCTCGATTTCTGGATGGAGGAGGTAGGTTCCATGCATACCCACCTTGATTGTCAGCATATGCATGAAATGATATCATTTTAAGGAGGAATTGAGTCCAAAAATAAGAGGAATTACACAAAAAAATTCTACCTGCTTTTTAAAAAAACACAGTTTTCCTGTTTCTTCAGAATTATTGTCTCCACCTCTACATTTGGTGTTCAAAAGGGGTATAAGAATAATGACAGGAGGATTCATGAGGAAGGAGCCCACTAATTCCATGAGGCTCCATGAACATCCCCAAGTAGTGTCCACATTCACAAGGGCAAATTGGATGAACGTTTTTGAGAAATTCTGGGGGTTTGATAAGGAAATTGTCCAGGAATTTGCCCTCTCTTTAGTCCCTCACTCGAGAACACATGCCACTGTCACTTTTAGAGGTCTTTCCATGGAGATAACCCCTGAATTTATCAGTAGGGTTATTAGCCTTCCTCTTGGATTACCTTGGAGCAAAGATGAAAAACCAATTGGACTGGCTGCCAAGAAAAACTTCTTCCAAAACAATGAACATCCTATAGAAGATAAAAATGGCATTAGAAGGGCTAGCATACCATACCCTTGGGATGAGGTTAGTTATCAAATCATCAAATACATTTCTTGTGAAGGGAGGTACGACATAGTCTATGGCTACCATTTTAGAATCCTTCATGAGCTGAGATATGGCATGGACACTCCAACACCCTAGAAACTCAGCATCCCCTATTTCCCCCTGTAGTCCCTCATAGAATCTAGCATTAAGTTTAAGGTAGGGAGTCCAGATCAGCTATCTCACCATGGGTTAATAAAAATTTTAATGGAAGAAGCCCTCCATACATTTACACTCCCTATAACATGGGAAGTCTTCAGGAACATAACAACAGAAGATGAGATAAAGGCTCTCACCTATGATATTAGTCCTTCTGACGGTGAGGAAGAAGAGAAAAAAGGGGTAGAAGGGGAAGCAATTGATGACTCAACAAAACAAGAAAAGGAGGAGGAAGAAACTATGATAGAAGAGGAGAAGGGGGAAGAAACAGAACAGGGAGTGTTATCGGGAAAACTATTGTCCATTCAGAGCTGCTAGTCCCACTAAGACGGGTAGCTACCTTAGAAACAAAAAAACTAATGTTACTTGTGTTTTCCTTTATGAGAGATATATGAGAGAGAAGTAGAGAGTACCAACCCCAATCTTTTTCGCTTGGATCCTTGCTTGTTTCCTCCCTCCTTTGATAGAGCTTCACCACTCCTTCCTTACTTGTCTCGCTTCAAAGAACACCTATAGAGTCAAAGTAGCATAATACCATCAAAGCATAGAGATCTATAACCATAAACAATATAGAACCAAATGTATATTAACCATACAAATGCATATATCAATACATGATTCAGAGATATACAAGAATATGGAGGAAAACTCAAATAGCTTTATTGATACAAAGTAGTAGGAAGAGAGGATTACAACCCATTGGTTTGACCCAGCACCATCCTCCCAGCACTGAAAGCCCTCTTCACCATGAAAGCTTAGATCACCCAACAATACAATGTTGCATAGAGAAACCAAAAGCACTTCCTTACAAAATAAAAAATTCCAGCCCTTGGATCTCTAGGATGAGGGATCCAATATATATATATATATATATATATATTTGCAGGTGGGTGAGTCAGCTTCTGGGATTTTGATTAGTGTCATTTATCTGATAGTTCTTATTTCCACTTGGATTTTTGATGATCTCTTACTCATCCCTGGGCGAATTCAGAGAGGAAAGTGTCAAATGGGCAGTTTCTAGAAGATTCTCTGGGTCTCCACCTAGCCAATTGCCTCTGCCATTCATCTGCTCTCGCTCATTGCACCCTACAGAAGGGATTTTCAGTATGCATCACACTTTTTACATGTAGTAGGTGAGTTGCATCACACCCTTAGCACTGAGAAATCTGTATGGTCCAATTTTGACCAGTTCTGAGTAGTTTTTCAGGGAGAAATTCTGGGAGATGTAATCAGCTGACCTTGCTCCTTTAGGGTATGAAACAACACTTTTAGGGGCTTAGAAGCCCTTGGTTTATGGACATATGAGATTGGGGTTGTAGTTCCCAAATATGTCTATAACAGTTGCCCCCTAAAGCATGAGGTCGAAATCTTTGATGTCAGGTGAAAGACTTTATCAATGAAGGGACGAGGTTTTTCGAATGGAAGGTGCCATAATAAGATATAATATATACATTATCTTCATAATTTTCATGATATAGCTGAGGCGGGCATTCCCATGCTCATCTTTATAAATTCATTTTCATGTACATAGGACAGACAACCGTCTGTGTGGCAGACTGATGATTCTGGTAGAGCCATCATCCCTTAGCTCGGATGATTATCTGTGGAGCTATGATGTACATTTGATGTCTTTATTTTCCTGAATATATCATAGCTCGGATGGATGAAACTAGATCCAGGGTCTTCAAACTCGTTCAATCTTCGCCCGAAGTACAAGTCGATCCATGTGAAAAGATGTTCTAGCATCGAACATGGAAAGACATCGCCTGATTACCAGCCAATGATGTAAGCTGTTAACAGGGGCGAGAGGAATCACCGATAATGATGATGACCCTAAAGGTACTATAGTACAATTCACATGGTGTGAATACATAATTTGATGTCGAACACCACACAAAATATTTAGGTTGAAGGCCATTGATGTAAACCATTCCCCGGAAGTGAGAAACTTGCCATTGAGGCATGCAAGCCTCAAAGTACTGAAAGGGTTGTTCCTAGGTCAACTTCTTAGATAATGAGCTGATGTTGACAAGAAGTGACCCATCCTAGAAGGGCCTTAGTGAATCCCACATCTACGACACGAAATGGAGCAAATGATTTTGTGGAGGTGAAATCGATCTGATGATAGAAGGTTCAGGGTGGCGGTCATGAAAGAATGAAGCGCGAAGGTATTGCAGTAGATGAGACATAAGCTGGGTTGGTGAATTCTTTGAGTGACTTCTCTTGAACATATTGGAGACACTGAAATTGATTGGTAGCGTTAACCCCAAAAATGATGGTACAGAGGACCAATGGTGATATGACTGGTGAATGGAATAACCCAACCCGACTCAATCATGGTGATGGAGTGAAAGTGTCATGTTCAAGAGCGACCTGCTACCAACAAAGTTTCTTCAAGTTTTCTTCCCAATTTTTCCCTAGTCATTGCTGACCAGTACCTCTTTATTTTTGTCAAGCTTGAGGAGGATAACATATTCTTGTTCTATAATTTTCCCTTCGGGCAAACCTGTCGCTATGTTTTAACGAGCCTAGCGACACTGAAACTCACTCTTGTCTGCATGGACAAGTTTGTCGCTATTGTTTTAACGAGTTTAACGACAAAGATAACTCAGTCCTTTTCAATTTTATAGAGTCTAAAAAGATATGGAAAGGCAACTCCAGTATTCCTTTTTCGTAATATAATGCCTTGAGTCCGAAAAAGTATAAAATAATAAGAAAGGGATGACTTTTCGATAGTTTTAATGAGCCAAACAAGACAAGCACTTGATATTTTTGTGTAATGATCCCTTAGGTCCAAAAAGATTAAAATCTAGAGGAGGGATGCCACTTCCAATCACTTTAACGAGCTAGAGAGGCCGGTTGCTCGGCAATCTTTTCATATTTTATGAGTCAGATGAAAAGAGCTTAAGGTAGACTAGTTTTTTGAGGAACGAGTGATATTTTTGGATAGCAGCTGGTTCCAGGTAAGGTTTGGAACTTTTCAATCATGACAGTGTAAAGAAGGTGGCTAATAGAATCACTTGTTGCAGTTGTTCCTCAAAAGGGGTAAACAATCAAATGGAAGCATATGATCAGCTTAAAAAGAGTGGAGGTGATAGTAAGAACATGACCAAGGTTCAAAAGCTGATAATTATGCGATCGCAATGGTTATTTACCGATGGTGCGTTCATTTTTTAATGAGCTTAAACTCTAGTGGAACATATGCTCATTGCTAGGTTTATTTTTTAACGAGCTTGAACTTCGCGTAAAACTGCTCGTGATAATTGTCAAAGATGTTCAATTCACCATTAACACTATGTTCTCTTGATAGGCATACTACCTATTCAATTGCTCCATTAAACTGATTAGAAATGTACATACATGCTTGAAAATGAGTAAAAAAACTAATACCTTACTTGAATTACGTAAGTAATAACATAAAAGTAGTTTTTACCTCTCATTTTACTATTTCATTCAAATTTGGGATTGTTGGAGCTCTAGAGGTGCTTTTTCCCCCTCGATTTTCATCAGCTGACTCTAGGAGATTCTATGGATGATTTTTGGTGCCGTCTGGACCAGGTAGGAGCTAAACCTGAGCTCTTCAATTGCATTCTTTCCTTTTCTGATTCTGAGCATGTTTTCCTACTTTTCTGAGCCTCTGGAGTTTGAACATGTTACTCTCTCCCCATCACACCTAGTACGCATCGAAAGGTGCGATGCATACTAGGCTGGCCATTGGGCAGTCAATATGCATCCCATCTAGTACATAGCCAGCGTGCGATGTGCGCAAGGAGGAAAGTTTGTGCACTGATTTTTCATGGAAAATTTGCCTGTTTTTTGCCGAATCATGATCTTAATTCTTCTCTTGTTTGTTTTTCAGAGATTCATCGGAGCAAGATGGTTGTTACATGGCGTGAACACGAACATGAAGAAGTGGACATGATTTCCCTACATGATCCAAGTACGGTAACTGCATTGCGGAACTGTGGCTTGCTCAAGTTCTTCCCCATATCTAGCATGAGGCAAAAAATCAAATTGTTGCGATATTTTCTCGATGCATGGGATCCTACCAACCAAGTGTTCCAGATTAGAGGTAAATCCATCCCTTTGACTGTTAAGGACATCTACTTTTTGACCAGTTTGTCGAGGCGTGGTGCCCCTCTCTCACTATCAGGTTCCACCCATGGGGGCGAATCCGTGAGGGATTACATTTGCCAATATTGTAGATATGGATCTCAGCCGAGTAGGGACGGTAAGATCAGTATTAGAGACGTCACTAACCGGTCCTTGAGGATTATCTTATTCACCTTTGCTATATTGGCTAGCAACGCAGCTCTTCACTTTGCCAACAAGTCCTATATGCAGTATGTCTTGGAATGCCTTGAACCAAAGGTATTCAACTGGTGTGATGCAATACTCCTGGTGATAAAAGAACAACTTACCAAGGTGAAGAATGGAAGATCTAAGAACTTTGGTTATGGTTCTATTCTGACTTCTTTCGCCTTGGAGAAGATCCCACTAATGCAGCCACAGTACATTTCACTCGGAGTGCCAGCGCCGACAAAATCACGAATGCAGAGATGGGTCGATCTTATGGCCAGACATGCTGGTCAGTCACAAATTTCATTCTCTGATGCCTTCTTCAAGTGGTTCAACCATCATCATATGGTTTATGCCGAGTATCCATATGTTGGGATGGATTTCTAGGGTGACCCAGATTTGGTGCTGCCGGCTGGCGAGCAGTGGGGTGTCATGGGTAAAAATCTCTGACCATGTCTCTGTTCATTGATTTTATAATGTTCTTGTCCTTTTTAAATGTTATCAAGACTAATCAAAACTCATGTGTTCATGTAGATATCAAACCAGTGCGACCAGTAGTGTGCCTGAGAGTAGTAGTTGTCGTTCTAGCAGGAGAGGCTACAGGGAGGGCTTTCCTTCGCGATTTAGATGTAACCGAGACCCTTGCAATATTGCAGGATCAGATCGAGGGTCTCACCCTTAGTATTCAGGACGTGAGGACCGACGAGTTACCCCTGAGATTACAGTGCCATACCACTGGTGTGCCTAGCCGATGGACTAGGCTCTTACGTATGATTGCACAGGCGGTGACTTGTTATCACCAGCACCACTAGTCTAGGGTGCTTCCTTACATTTTTGAGTTTTTGGGTCATATCACTGATTTTGTCTTGGACACAGAACATTATGTAAAAACTATAAATAGTTATATATATTTTTGATTTTCAGAGATTTATTTTGGTTAAGTTATATGATCCTGATGCAAATGTTGATGAAATGCTTTTCTTTTATAAATGTTGCAAATGTCTATCTAACACATAATTTGCTAATGAATCAGTCAATGTGTTAAGATTCTGGAAATGTGTTGATATTGAATAGAATGAAATTGCCTTTCGAAAATCCTGACCCTTAGGAACATATGATAGATAGTTGGATCCCGAATGGAATAGATGCCAATAAGCTGTAGAATGACGAGTTGTGAGTCTAGCTTGACGACAAGTCGGCGTATGCCATGTGCGATGGCATTAGAGAGGAGCTCTATCAACACACTATATTTAGCAATGTTGTTCATTGACTAACCAATACATACCCCTCTAAAACTCACTAACTGGCCGCTTGGATCAAAGATGGCCCAGGCTGCAGAAGATAGGTTCCGCGTACTACGACTAGCTCCGTTGGCATATCTAACAAATGATTCCAATAGGTTCGACATCTGAAATAAATGCAAAAGTGGATTACCTAACCAAAACGATCACTCTTGATGAAAACAAAAATGTAACAAATGCATATGAAGAGATTACTACGCTTAGTCAAGCATAGTAACGCTTAAGGTACAACTCGTTTCGCGGTTGCGACAGTGGAATCCCATTGTAATATACTAGCTTGTAGGTTCCTTTTGCTAATACATTCCTAACAATATAGGGACCCATCCACAAGGACTGGAACTTACGTGCTCCCAATTTATCGGATTCTTGATTGTAAAGTAAGACCAGGTCACCTTCTGAGAAGACACGGGGTTTGACATTCTAGTCAAACTGCACCTTGACTCGTTTCTTATGCGCTTCATTAGCTAAGGTGGCATCATGACGGGTTTCATCCAATTGGATTAATTCCAAGAAACGAGCCTCTTCCTCTGAAGTTCCGGGGAGAAGGTCGACTACGAGCTTAAGAGACGAAATTTCGCAGTGAACTGGTAAGACTGCTTCCAGGCCATACACCAGCTAAAAGGGTGTAAATATGGTCACATTTGTCACCAATTTCCGATATTCCCACAAGTCCGAGTATAGGATTAGGTTCCAACTTCATTTATGGACTCCAATCATCCTTTGCAGCATGTGCTTCAGGACTTTGTTGATCACCTCAACTTGCCCATTAGCTTGCGGATAATATGAAGTAGAGCTTTCGTGGGACAGTCCTAATTTGGTAGCCAATTCAACCATCATGTGATTACGGAAATGTGATCCATGATCTATGACTATGGCTCGTGGAACATCGAATCTGGAGACTACATGATTGAAAAATAAAATAGCAGTCATTTTCCCGTTGTTGTTTAATGTAGGCATCACCTCAACCCATTTCGTAAAATAGTCAACTGCAACTATGATATACCCATGCCCCCCGGCCAAGGTGGGGTTACATGTCATGAAATCTATGCCCAATTTGGTGAATGGCCCAATAGCAACTACTGGATGCAGAGGTGCAGGTGGTATTCTAGTTTTGCGGTCGAAGATCTGATAAGCATGGCAACGTCTAACTGTTGTTATGCAATCTTTGAACATTGTTGGCCAGTAGTAACCTACTCGTAAAATATTTTGTGCCATAGCGTACTAGATTGATGCCCCCCACATGACCCTAAATGACAATCATTTAGGACTTTTTCAGCCTCCTCGTGGGTGAGGCACCTTTGCAAAACTGTATCGATACCATGATGATAAAGTGTATCATCGCCGATCATGTAGTCTTTTGCTTGGTATCGAGTACGTCATTGTTATAAGCGAGAGGTATTAGACCTATATGTTTGGGTTTGGAGATAGATGATTAAATATCCATACCAAGGATTGCTCGACGATATCAGAAACAAAGATTCATCCACGATTGATGCTCTGGATGTTGAATCATTGGACGATGATGGGAAGTTGCATAGTAACTCTGCGAAAACTAGAGATTTCTTTGATTTGGATTTTATGAATTCCTGATCAAACTCTTCCAAAATGGCTATCCATTTCGAATATTTTCCCCCAAGTAACTGACACGACAGAATGTAAGTCATTGGGTTCCAATATGACAAAATGGTAGTTTTGCAAAAGAGGATATAGTGTCGAAATCTCTGTACTGCTTGCACAGTTATGAGAGCTAGCTTTTCGACATAGGAGTACTTGCTTTCTGTATCATTTAAGTTTCAGCTTAAATAATAGACAGGATGTTCAATTCCATTGTCTTCTTGAACTAAAACCATTGCGATGGTCGTATCTGCCACAACTAAATACAAGTTAAAGTATTTTTGATAGTCAGGAGCGTACATTAATGATGCTTTTATTATCAATTCCTTTAGAGCATCAAAGGAAGCTTGCGCAACCTAATCCCAGTTCAAAGACACTTCTTTTTTCAAAAGACGCATATAGACTTTAGCAATTTTAGCATAATTTGGAATGAACCTCCTCAGAAAGTTTGCTTTCCCTTGGAGTTTCTAAATCTGAAGCAAATTTGAAGGTGAAGTCATATCGATGATTGCCTAAACCTTACATGGGTTGAGATGAATCCCATCCTTTGAAACCACAAAGCCAAGTAAATGACCAGAACCGACACAAAACACACATTTGTGCAGATTGAGTCGTATCTTGTAGTGTTGGCAACGTAGAAATATAGCTCTCATATGCTGTGGATGATCAATCCACTTTCGCAAATGAGATGGAATATCATCGAGATATGGTTGAACAATGTTTTTGATGTTATGGAAGGTGTAATTCATAGCCCTCTGAAAAGTTGCCCCTGCGTTCTTTAAACTGAAAGGTGGCTTGCAATACACGAATGTTCCCCACAGACAAATAAATGTAGTCTTTGACTGGTCATGTGGGCGGATATTTATTTGATTATACCCGAAAAATCCATCCATAAATGAAACGATTTCACATCCAACGCATTCATCAATTATCTGGTCGATGAAGGGTGTAGGGTAGTTTTCCTTTGGACAATCTTGATTTACATCCCTATAATCGATGCACACTCTAATCGTTCCCTGCTTTTTCATCACAGGAACAATGTTCGATACCCAATCAGTTAGAGGAACTGGGTAAATGAAACCAGCATGTAGAAGTTTTTCAACTTCCACCTTGATGGCAACGACTTTCTTCGGGTGCACCTGCCGAAGCCATTGTTGTACCGGTTTGACATCTGGATACATCTTAATTTCATGTTCAACTATGATCGAGTCAATGCCTAGCATTTCTTCATATGACCATGCAAAGACATCTCTGAACTCAAGAAAGAGAGCGTAATATACTTCTAGTTCTAAAGAAGAACAAGATTTTCTGACATGAATATTCTCTATAACATTTGGTTTGGTTGAGATATTTATGGCAATAGTTTCTTCAATAACAGATTTCGCTCGGAATCCACCATATTTATAGTATTTGATAGAAAATCAAAAACTAAAGGATGATTAAGGTCGCTAGAAAAATCTTCGTGGTAATCTGAAATATGGGAATGATGGTGGTAATCTTCCCATGGTGCCTCTCACATCATCATTGACTGAATAATTCCTTCATCTGTAGAATGTACATGTGAGCAAGGATCTGAAGAGGTACCATATTCTTTAGACCTATCTATCCAAACACTCGATGAGCGTTGATTTGGGTTTTCCACCCAGGCCAAGAAAATTGATTGCTACAATGTTTCTATTGGGCTTGGAGGCAATACCTAGCGATGATCCATGCTAACATCATGTTCAGAAATATTCGGAATATTTTTAGATACAAAAGATACCATATTGCAGGTCTCCACCATGGCTACTTCCGCCATATTACTCAGAGGCGGTAGAGCAAAGTAACCCATCAATGTAGGGTCTTTTAGGAGGCCTACTCTGATATTTTGAAGCGATTGAGAGCTTCCATGGATCATCAAGATGCTTCTCGTAACTTGTGAACTGTTGGGGAGAAAGATTTGTTGGTCAACAATTGTAATTCCTCCTTGAAAAGGAAATGCAATCTTTCTAAATTATGTTGACACAATAGCAGCCATATCATAAATCCAGGGCCTTCCCAGTAGAATGTTGTAATCGAGATTTCCATCAATAACTTCGACATCAATTTCTACTGTTTTGACCCCTAGTTCAACTTGCAAGTTACTTAAAATCCTGTAACGGGTGTATGTTCTTCCATTGAATGCTTTTAATGTTGTTGATGATCTTGCAAAGGCTGGTGATCCTAAAGTTTTCCAACAACTCATTGACATAATGCATGTGGATGCCCCCTCATCGATAATTGTTCGATGAACAGTTTTGCTAAGGGATTTCACTTGGATGAGGAAAGCAAGTTGAGCTGGTAACTGAGGTTCATATCCTTTATGATTAAAGGCCACGAGATTGGAATCCGCTCGGTCAATCCCACCTATTGCTGATAATAGAGCGTTCTTTTGGGAGGGGCAATTTTTTGGTACTTCAAGTGTTGACATAGCGGATGGTGATTGGGCTAGGTCCTCTACTATATTATAATTGTGTGCTGCTCTAGCACGAGGATTAAATGTCAATTTGTGTACTACTCCCTTTGGCAGATTTATCGTTAGCTCAGGAATGATGGGTGGCACAACTTTGGTTGAAGTGGTTTTCGAACTACTAGGTTGATCAGTAGCGTTGTTGTTTGACAGGTATGGATTCTTGTAATATTTATTCCTTGTCAATATCAAAGCATCATTTTGTTTTGAAATGGACAACATAAGCACTTGGGATGGGGAAGCATTGTTGCTAGCAACCAGATTGGTTTCCGGGTTTGGAAATGGATCAGTCAATACTGCTGAGGTTTTTGAGTCCTTGAAGAATTTCTTAATCTCATATTTATGTGGACAATGTTTCATCCAATGATTCTCATCGCATATGTGACATGCCGAAGGAGGATTCCTTTGCTCAGAAGGGTTTGCAGAAGATTTTTCAGGAGATGAATCATCTTGTTTCTTCTTTTTGCTTTTCCCTTTCTTCTTGTCCCCCAGTTGCTTGGGTTCTTTGCCTTTGTCGGTCAACACGGCATTAACCTCCAAGACAAGAAGTTTTTCATTTCCATTTTGACCAAAAACCGTACGAGCTTTCTTAGATGTAGCCTTTGCAGTTTTCATGCTGGTTGTACTTATCATGCCATCGCTGGCATGAGAGTCTTTTCTCGATTTAGGAGGAGGAGGAATGGAAAACTCTGGTCTAGGAGCATCAAGGATTTTGTCATAGAGTGTGCCAGACTGAGTATAGACCAGGTCTAGATATTGCGCACGAGCAATGACTTGCTCTTCAGAGACAACCCCCCCTTTAGCCACATCTTCTGTAATAGAAGGTAACAATGACTTAATAAACCATTCAGCTAGTAGCTGATTAGTAACATATGTTTTTACCATTCGATGATGACGTCACCACTCATGAATATGATTAGATATGTGAGTGGTTGTCATCTGCTTAAAATTGGTAAGAAGCTCCGTTCTTATTTCGTACCTTATTGGTAACTGGAAATGGGTTAAAAAGGTGGTGGCAAGGGTGCTAAAGTTATCGAATGAAGCTCTAGGCAACTCGATGTACCATTTTCCTGCCAGAACAGTTAACGTTCGCTGGAAAAGGCGAAGCATAATCGAATCATCATTGAGAGTGTTGGAAAAACACTACAGATGAAAGGTCATCACATGATTCAATGAATCTTCACCCGAATTTCCATCAAATTTAGGAATATTTGACGGAAGTTTATGATGAATTTCCAGCCACAAAGGGGTGAAAGAAATTGGATCATTTGTTAGCCGATTCAGATCTGGTAATTCTAAGGTTACAACGAAAGGAAACTGTTGATTCAGGTTTGGTGAAGCATACCCAGGATAAGATGGGATTGCCTGAGCAGTGGGTCTTTGCGTACCAGCATAATGTATTTGATGCTGATAACTTTGATAAGGTTGATGGGCATAACTATTATGATATGATTGTTGGTAACTGTTTTGAATATACGGTTTCCATTACCCGCAAAGCTTTGTTGCTCAGGTCCTCAGTATGCTTGCTGGAATTGCAGTTGTTGATATTGCACTAGCCATGGTTGTGAGACCATTTTCTGTTGCCCAATACTAGATTTTTAACCAAGATCAGCGGTTATAGTACCTGTTTGAGCCTATTTCACTTTAGTTAAGGAGCCACTAATTTGTGGTTGTGATTGTGTCATGGAGATAAGAGGTTATTGCATTACGACCTGAGAGACTTGAGGTTGACATACAACAGGCAATGTTTGTACTTGTGACACTGTCACAATAGTTGGTGTAGCGGGGATATTCGACATAGGTTGACTTGGTTGTATAGAATATACAACTCTTGGTTGTTGAGGCAGTATTGGTATCCAACCACTGGATGTGATTCCAGCCTGACCCAAATTCTGTTGTGAACTTGTTACACTGAAATTTTTCACCATGACTATCTGCAGTTAATATGGCTCCATCAATAGTCATATTATCCTCCTTGTCAAGCCTTATACCTCTGCTCTCGATGTCAAACTTCAAAAAAGAGAGAAAGTCATTAAAAATCATGTTTATCTCTGGGTACGCAGGTTCTCTCTACCTTGCCTGCGTGTACGCATCCCAAGCTCATTGTACCTGCGTACTTGTACGCTCTGTAAGTCAAGGGATGGGTGCGTACTCCTGTAAAGGTCAAAAGGCGCGAGTTTCATCTTAAAAAAGTTACTTGTGGTCACTTCTAGAGCATTCTAGAAGAGTGTTTGACGTGTATTGAGCGCCTCCAGATGGTTCATGCATCCCTATGATAGAGGAACTTATCCCATCAAGAGAGGAGCTACCCCATCCAAAAGAGGGAGTATCCCATTGATGTTGGACCTGAATAACTTCCTCTAGAACACTATAAATACAGGCATTGGGCCAGAGGAGGGGAGGTTGAAAGCTGAACATTCCAAAGGGTAGATGCTACTGGAATTAGGACTTCCTTGTAGAAGCCTGTGAGGAGAGATTACCATCCTTTCTTGTTTCATTTGGAAGTGGGTGAGCTTATCAAAGTAAAGGAAAACTCTTGCTGGACCCTGGGAGGAACTTGCACAACACCAAGGCTCAGGTTGTAATGGTTTCTTTTGTTTCCTATTAATACAAAATAAGTCCATTCTTCTCAACAATTTGTTA
>APFE031301529.1:21397-55799 GCA_000404065.3 Pinus taeda
TCCCTGCCATTTGTCCATTCCCGACCATCGCACCCTACAGAGGAGAAAAATAGTATGCATCACACCCTGTACATTGGGAAGGTGATATGCATCACACCCTCTACATGGAGCTTTCAGTATGGTCCAATTTTGACCATTTATGAGTAGTTTTCAGTGGAGAACTTCTGGGAGATGATGTAATCAGTTGACCTTGTTCCTTTAGGCAGTGAAGCAACCCTTTTAGGGACTTAAGAGCCCTCAGTTTGTGGACATTTTTGATTGGGGTTGAAGTGCCCAAAAGTGTCTATAACACTAGAGGTAACCAAAAACCACTTGGAAGTTGGAATCTAGCCCTTCCAACTTCAAAGAGGGCTCTCTATGTCTGATCACTTAGATGTTAGGCTAGGTATGACGTTGTTATGCAACCAAATCAAAAAATATAAGAAACGATAGAGCAACAACTTCAAAATCAGCCTCTTCAAGGGGGCAACCTCTTTTACATTACACAAATGAACAATTATTGGATGATACAAATGACAAGACCTCCTTTCTATATATATGAGTCTAAGGGGTCACAAAACAGTCAAAGCCAACATAACAATAATAATGTAAGGCCACAACAATAACAATAGTGGGCTTCCATGGGGCACAATAATAATAATATGGGGACAACGTGGGCACAACCATAACAATCAGGGGATATAATGAAAATAATAATAAGGGAATACACTAGTATTATAGGGACCTAGCATGCCCCTCTCCTTTAGAAAAATGTTTACCTCAATGCTTGAGTAGTTATGGATGCTTTTGTATAAAATTCTCATCCTCTCATGTGGAATATTTGGTGGGTAATTTCTTCCACTTGATGAGATACTCTGAAATTGATCGATTTCATAGCTATCGAGTTCTTGTTTCTATGACCGCTTCAGGTTCCAAGATGATTTTTCCTTCCTTGTCAAGTTCTAGAAATATTGTTTGAACTAGGAGCTTGTCACGCATAACCTTCTTTAGGCATGAAACATGGAAAACTGGGTGCACTCAGGAAGCTATAGGAAGCTCCGATTTGATTTCCATAGTACCAATCTTTCGCAACACCTTGTACAGACCATAACAATTTGGTGATAATTTATTATCCTTCTTAGCAAGCTTGAGGGACATTTGTTTGTATGGTTGTAGCTGTAGAAATAACCAGTCACCTACATTAAAACTTATTTCTTTGCGATGTTGATATGCCTGTTGTTTCATTCTATTATGTGCCAAAGTGGGGTTATCCTTTAAGGGTTGGAGAACTTGTTGTTGACTCTCGATGTGATATTCCACTACTTGAACCTTAGAATTTTCTCTTAAATATGATGTGAGGGACGATGAATGATATCCATAAAGTGAAATAAATGGGGTCATTTTTGTTGCAGTATGGAAGGAAGTGTCATACCACCGTTCAACCAGAGGAAACCATTTGACCCATTGTGCCTGTTTATCAGGTACAAAGCAATGAAGATATCCTTCCAAACATTTGTTCACTATCTCAGTTCGTCCATCAGATTGAGGATGACAAGATGAGCTATGAGCTAACTGAATACCCATATAAGAAAATAATTCAGTCCAAAAAATTCCTATAAATATGGGATCTCTGTCACTTACAATAATGTTTGGGTTTCCATGAAGCTTTTGAATTGTTTCCATAAATGCGGTAGCAACTGTACTGGCTTTAAAGGGATGAGATAATGCACAAAAGTGTGTATATTTGGTAAGTCTATCAACTACCACCATGATTACACTCTTTCCTTCAGACTCAATGGGTAAACCTGTGATAAAATCCATTGAAATCTCCTCCTAACATTGAATTGGAATGGATAAAGGTTGTAATAAACCTGGGGTCTTAATTGTTTCAACTTTATTATGTTGGAAAACCAAATATTCCACCACAAACTTTTGAATATCAGATTTAAGGCCATCCCAAAAAAAATTCTTCTTAACCCTATGCTAAGTTTTTAAAAATCCTGAATTCCCTCCTAAGGGAGTGGTGTGCAATTCCATAAAAATCTTTTGTTTGAGTTGAGAATTCTTACAGAGGTATAAGCGATATTTGTACCATAACGAAACATTTTTCCAGCTAAATGTATCAGATGTACTGGGGTCTTGTTGTAACTTTTGAATGAGTGCCCACATTTATTCATCATTCTTCCATTCATCCCTTGCTTCATTTATCCAATCTAGTTGGATAATAGAAATGGCACAATGAAATGCTTCCACATCCTCATCCTTTGTTAAGAGTGCATCTACAACAACATTTTTATTCCCTTTTTTTGTAGATGATTTCAAAATCATAACCCAAAATCTTTGTGACCTATTTTTGCTACTCTTTTGAAGATAATATTTGTTCTAAAAAGTATTTAAGGCTCTCATGATCTGTTTTTACCTTGAAGTGTCTTCCCATTAGGTAAGGTTGCCATTTCCTAAGTGCATGTAGTATTTCCAACATTTCCTTCTCATAAATAACTTTATGTAAATACTTTCCTTTGATTGGATGACTTTCGAAAGTGATGGGTCTTTCTTCTTGCATTAAAACAACACCAATTCCATTTACTGAGGCATCACATTCCATAATAAAGGTTTTTGTGAAGTCCGGTGTAGTTAAGACCAATGCTTGGCACATTGCCTCTTTAAGATGTTCAAAGGCTTTTTTTTCTTCTGGAGTCCAAGAAAATGAATCTTTCTTAGTGTTGTTAGTGGTGCTACTATTCTCCCATAATTCTTAACAAAATTGTGATATACCTTGTCAACTGAAGAAATCCTCATAGATTCTTTATGGATGTGGGAATTTTCCATTCCTTAATGGCTTTAATTTTTCTAGGGTCTACCTTAACACCTTCATGAGATACAATATGACCCAAATATTCCACCTCTTGTACTCCAAATAAACATTTGAAGCTTTTTGCATATAAGTGTTTCTCCTCCAATAGTTTGAGCACTTTATCAACATGTTGAACATGATCCTTCCAAGACATGTTGTAGATTAGTATATCATCAAAAAATACTAACACAAATTTTCTAAGGAAGGGTTTGAAAATGGAATTCATCAAAGCTTGAAATGTAGAATGTGCATTGTTAAGGCCAAAAGGCATAACAAAAAATTCATAATGAACCGAACGAGTTCTAAATGTTGTTTTTGGAATATCTTCATTGTTCATTCCGATTTGATAATATCCGAAACGAAGGACCAATTTGATGAAGTAAATTTCTCCATGCAATTCATCCAATAAGTGATCAACGATAGGAATGGGAAATTTATCTTTAATAGTGGGCTTGTTGAGCTCCCTATAATCCGGACACATGCACCACGATCCATCCTTATTTTGCACCAATAATACTGGAGCAAAGAAAGAACTTTGACTAGGTTGAATTATACTAGCCTCTAGCGTTTTTGCAAGCATACGTTCAATTTCACTGTTTTGGGAATAAGGATATTTGTAAGGCTTAATGTTTGGAGGAACACTTCCTAGAATTAACTGAATAGCATGTCATGATCACAAATAGGTGGGAGGCCTTTGGGAGTCTCAAATACCTTGGAATGATTGTCTAAGAATTTTTGGAGATCTGGGGAAATAGATGATTTTGACGTGGGAACCTTTAGCGAACATAATTGTGCAATTACGTCACATTGTTCTTTCTTTAGAAGCTTTGACATTCCATGATAGTTGATTATCTTTCTTAGTTACCCTGTGATACCCCTTAATTCAACTTCCTTTCCTTCTAAAAAAATATTTCAAGAAACGTTCTTGAAAATTAAAAGATATCGTACCCAAATATTGTAGCCATTGGACTCCTAGTACAACATTAGCACCACCATTTGGAATGGAAAGCATTGGACTATTCAACACATATTATCCCATGGATAGCTTGATATTATGGCACTTTCCAGAGAAATTTATTGTTCTTCCATTTGCAACGATCACTTGACACTGTGGTGCTGGATATAGGAAGCAATTCAATTGCTTCGTTATCTTGCAATGAATAAAAGTATAGGTATTTCTCGAATAAATCAACATTATTACCTTTTTCTTCTTGATATGTCTTTCTATATTGATAGTTTTAGGAGTGGTCATTCTGGCCAATGCATTACAATATCTGGTTGGATTCATTTCTTCTTTCTCTAGGATTTGTTCCTGGTGTGTATCCTCTTCTTTTGATGTTTCTTGTTCCTTTTCTTCTTCCACTTATAAATCTATGTAAAATAATTTCTTCTCAGAACACGTATGACCTTTAGTGTATTTGCTCTCACAATCGTAACAAAGCCTTTTTCTCTTTTTTCTTCCAATTGTTGTGGTGTCAACCTTGTAGGTTGTGGAAGTCTAGGGGAAATAACACTTCCATCTCTATAGTTGTGATTGGTATGCTTCCTTGTTGCCATAATTTTTCTTTCAATTTTTCTTACCAACCTGAATGCCTTCTCCATCGAATCAGGTTCCCAAAGGAAACCTCATGTTGGATGTTATCCTTTAATGTCCCTATGAACACATCAATCCTATGCTCCTTTGGAATATCTTTTATCCTTATATTCAATTTTTGGAAGTCCTCAATGTGCTCCACCATTGAACCTTTTTGTTTGAGATTTATCAAATTGGCTAAAAAGGTGTTGCTTTTTATATCCTCATAATGTGTTATCCTTTCTTCCATAGACATTCCCCAAATGACAATTTGCTTATGAGAGCAAAGCCATCGATACCATACAAACTGATTGGGTTCCAAATATAAAGTTTCAATGCATACATTTTGTGTGTTTTGCAAATTATGGAGATTGAAATATTGCTCCATCTGTAGTATCCATGTTACGGGATCCTTTCCATCGAACTTCCTCATATCGATCTTTGGAACATGGTGGGTCTTGAATCCAACGTTAGAGTCTAATAAATCATGATTAACATTTATTCTGTTCTCATCATGCACTAGTAAAAAATGAGCAATTAGTGACTAGGTGACTAAGAAAGTTAGTCACCACAGCTTTTCCAAGTGAAATACTACCAAAAATGAACAATCCTGAGTGACCGAACTAAAATGACTAACATAAATCATTAATTTAGTCGCAGGTTAAAATATGTGACTAGCTAATAAGTAATACAACTAAAAATGGCTAACATGAATGACGAATTTAGCTTAAGAACAAAATTACAACTACTTAACAAATACTACAATAACATGAATTAATTTTTTATGTTAGTCATCTTAATTGTGTCAAGAAATTTAAAATTACAAGTGATAGGGATTGAAAGGTTGTTAAAGATTGGTTGAAAGGTTATCCTTCCTTAAACACTTCTTCATCCTCACATGGTGTATAGGTGAGCCAACTTTGCATTATTTATCTCTAATAATTTATAATTTTAAAAATTTATTTTTTAATAAAAGAATTATTTTATGTATTTTTTTAAAAATATTTTCATTGAATCTAATTGGATTTAGTTCCAGTTTGAAATTAATTTGAAAGGAAATTTTAATTTTTAAGAGTATATTATCGAATAAAAACTACTTTAATTTGAGCTTAACCGATCTATATCCATCTTAACCCCAGATCTATAAAGTGCTGAGAGGGGTCCAATCTCTTGAGGTGAAAACTTTTTTTTCTAGTGCAAAACTTGAGGAAATGTTTGCATTGTTAGTTCCAGTCTTCGTAGCCTGTTACCAGGGATCAACATGAGCTCTTACTATGTCTGGTTTTGTTAGATGTTTTGCACATGACGTTCAAAACAAAACATGTCACTACTGTGTCCATCAGAAGAAGCTTGGAAAAATCTTTCCAACGGTATATCATGCTCCCATAACCGGTTTCTAGATTAGAAGATATGATCGAAATGAATGAGTGATTCTTGGTTATGCATGTTTTGAGGTCAGTTGCTGCACACAATGACAAATTTAGTACAAAATCAGTTTTTGAAATAATGGTAACGATTTTTTCAAAAGTGAAAGAGGTTTTTGTTCATCACATACCAAATAACAAAAACCTCCTTCAGTTTATGCACAGGTACTACTATGTGGGAGATATACAGTGATATTTGGAGTCTACATTTAAACAAAGCAAAATTTTCATTTTTTTTTACTGTTTTAGTCCTTTTAGTGCGGGGCCATTTTACAACAGATGCAAAGTAATTTTGAGAAACCCAAAGAGATTTTGTTAAGAACGAGCCATATAACAAAAACCTCTTTCCGTTTATTCACAGGTGTCATGGATTGGGATATGTGACTGGATATTTACAACTCATTTTTCACAGATTTAAATTTTTAATGATTTTCTGTTTTAGAGATGATTTTATGGAACAGATTGCAAGCAACTGAAAATGAATTTCCCAAATTTGAGAGATATTTGTCTCCAACATGACATTATCTACAAAAACCTCTTTCAGTTTTGTAATAGGTGCTATGGTTTAGGATATACGAGTTCATGTTCAACACCTATTTTCAGAAATGCAGCCGAAGTTTAATGTAACTGATTCTATTTTGATGAAAATGGTTGAGCTCAATCCTTTAGTACAAGGATGAGAAAATGTATACATTTTAGTAATTTCATAGTGTAGGGGTTGGAATTTGGCATGGTTGGACTCTTGAGAAAGTAAGGGGCTTCATTGTACATTCATATCAACATTTTGGCTAAGGAATTGAGACGAGGGTTTGCAGTACTCTTTGGGATCCCTGTGGCATTTGTTTTCGTACAGTGATTTCTTATATCTTTGTGAATTTATTCATGTATTATGTGTGTCATTTTCTCTTTTAATTCTTCTCATCTAAATCAAACAAAAGTGTAAGTAGAATACATTGAAACTGCAGTGCTCTACTTGAAGTTTGCTTTAGTTTTTGATGTTTTCCACTGTTTGGGGAGGACCCATGGCTTCGCTTTCCATCTTCAACTCCTCCTCTGTATGATATATCCATATCACTTGATTTAGAGTGCCAAATACAGTTTCCTACCTTGCCCCATTGAGACCCCTGCAAGACTGAACCTCATTCCCTGCACCCAAAATCTACTTTTCCTTAAGAGCCCATAAACACAACATTTTATTCAATCAAACTCCCATACATTTATACCTAGCCTAAGATCAACAACCAAGTAGGTCATCTCAAGCCTTTAGTGATCATAATTAGCTGAGATTGACCCGGAGAGAGCCCTCTCCTGACCTAGTAGGGCTAGCGACTAGGCTGAGAGTGGTTTGATGTGGACATAGAATCTTACCTTTTCAGCTTGAGGTAAATCTAGGCTCTAACATGCACATCGAGAGATTGGATCTCTCTCAACACTTGATAGTTATAGGGTTAATATGGATCTGGGTTGGGTATATAATACTTTATAATATCTATATTTGTATTTGTGGCTCTTTTTTATTCCCTCTTTCTATCTCACCCCCCAAACATACACCCACTCTCTCTCCCTCTCTTCCCATTTTTTGTCTAACTCTCTCTTCCCCTTCTCTCCCTCTCTATCTAAATCCTTATCTTTATTCCCTCCTCTCCTCTCTCCCTCACTCTCTCTCCATGACTCCCTTTTTACCCCATGTCTCTCATCACCTTTCTCCCTCTATGTTTTTTTTGTTCCCCCCCCCCTCCTACCCCCTCAATTTCATCTCTCTCTCCTCATCTCTATATTCCTTCCACTCTATCCCTTATCTCCCACCTCCCTCTATATCTCCCCCCAAATGACTCTCCCTCTCTCTCTCTCTCTCTTCCTTCCAACTCTATCACTATATCCCCCCCTCCCTGTCCTTCTCCATCTCTATGTCTCCATCTCTCTCCCTATCTATATCCTCTCCTCTTATTTCTCTTCCCTCCTCTCCTCTCCCTCTCACTCTCTCTCCATCTCTCTGTCCCTCCACCTCTATCTCTCTGTCTTTCTTCTTTCCTCCCTCTCTCCCCTACTCCAACTCCATTTCTCTCTCTTCTTTCCTTTCACTCCCTCTCTCCCACCTCCCTCTCTCTCCCCCATCACTATCTCTTTATCTCTCTCTCTGTCCTCCAAAATTTTCACCATATCCCTCCCTCTTTCCACCCTCTCCCCAACTCTCTCTCTTAAATTTGATCACATTATATTTTGTTTAAGAAATTATCTAAATTAAAAAAACTTAATGGTTGTAAAATATTAAACCTATATTTTGGATCAATCATGTCAAAGAAAATAAAATAATGAAAAACTTTAAAAAGTCATGCACCATATTTAATCTATTATAATTAGTCAATTTGCTTGCTCTCATCCCTTGGATCCTTAGCTAAGATGGATCTACGCCGGTTCCATCTCAGCGAAATTTTATTAAATCTCAGCTAAATTTTATTAAAAATTTAATTTAATTTCTATGGGAATATTTTTAGTAGTGGTGAGGATAGAGTGTTTATATATATCTCAAATTGTAACATTTTCCCTTTTAGATTCAATTAAAAAAATGTTGTAACGTTAAATTAAAATAAAATATTTTACTATGAAATAAGTTATGGTTTTTTGGAATGCTGTATTGATAACCCATGGTATTGGCCCATGGTATTGTAAGAAAGCCTATTTACAAGTTAATATCCATGGTAAAGTGAGGGTGAATATCCATGGTTAACAATCTTGTCATATTGTTATAAAATATTTTGATTGTGAAATAATTTATGTTTTTTGGGCATGTGAGATTGATAATCCATGGTATTGACCCATGGTATTAACAAATGCTATTTTTTATGAATTAATAATATCTACTGTAATGTGGCCGTGAATATCCACGGTTAAGAATCTTGTCATATTGGTATAAAATATTTTGGTTGTGAAATAAGTTATGTAGTTTGGATTTGTAGTATTCATAATTCATGGTATTGGCCCATGGTATTGTAACAAAACCTATTCACAAGTTAATAACAAAATCAAAATATAACAAATTGAATTTTGTTATTTTTATTAATTTAACTTTTTATTATTAATTGAGGTCATATTTAAATGTTTACACTCATACCAATATTATTTCTAACTTCTTCTCCTTCTTTTTAACTTAGCGTATTACACAAAAATAACAAATTCTTATTAAAAATAAATCAATTAACCCAATTTCAATTTATATATTTTATTTTTATATTATAATATTTCTTTTATTTTTTACACTATAAATATTTCTTTTCGTTTTCATTTCCAGTTTAGCGTTGGGTTCGAATAAAACATTCACATATTACAACATCACATTGTAGCACTACATTTTTCTCTGCCTTGTCTATATCTGGGTGGAAATGCAAGAAGGAAGACCATCAACGTGATCTATGGATTTCATGGGATTAGAAGACCCCAGATGGAGTTTGTATATCTGCGTGGAAATGCTAGAAGAAGGAAGACCATCAATGTGATCTATGGATTTCATGGGATTCGAACCCCATGGGATTCGAACACCCCAGATGGAGTTTGTATATATGCGTGGAAATGCTAGAAGAAGGAAGACCATCAATGTGATCTATGGATTTTATGGGATTCGAACCCCAGATGGAGTTTGCATGGGAAACACCTGAGGAGAGAATCAATGATTAGATGGAGGAAGGGCAAGGTCATTCGGCATGGAGATTTTGGTAATTTTTACATGGGTATGAATTTGGACTCTGGAGAGTTCTTCCTTTTTATTAAAGATTATTTTTGTTCTTATGGGTAAACACTTTTGAGGGTTTATATGATCAAAGCATAAATTTTATGTAGAGTTGAGGGTTTAATGATTATGATAATGCAGATCTTGAATATTTTGGTAATTTTTACATGGGTATTGATTTGGACTCTGGATAGTTCTTCCTTTTTACTAAAGATGATTTTTGTTCTTATGGGTAAACAATTTCAAGGGTTTATATGATCAAAGCATAAATTTAATTATTACGATAATGCATATCTTGAAGATTTTTGTAATTTTTACATTGGTATGAATTTGGACTCTCAAGGGTTCTTCCTTTTTACTAAAGATGATTTTTGTTCTTATGGGTAAACAATTTCTAGGGTTTATATGATCAAAGCATAAATTTTATCTAGAGTTCAGTGCTTAATGATTATGATAATGATTGCGACGGATAGTTCATGAAAATACAATGCAAAAGTAAGCATTTTGCATGAACTTATTGAGATTTTGGTAATTTTTACATGGGTATGAATTTGGACTATGGAGAGTTCTTCCTTTTTACTAAAGATGATTTTTGTTATTATGGGTAAAAAATTTCAAGGGTTTATATGATCAAAGAATAAATTTTATCTAGATTTGAAGGTTCAATGATTATGATAATGCAGATCTTGATTGCAGCCAACAATTCATCAAAAGAAAATGCACAAGTAAGCATTTTACATGTCCTTATTGTACAAAGGGTTTAATGATTATGATAATGCAGATCTTGATTGCGGTCAACAATTCATCAAAGGACAATGGATGAGTAAGCATTTTGCATCTCCTTATTGTAAATACCAATTCACTCCTCCCTAACTTTTGTAGGGTCAGAATGTATGGAATTTTTTTTCTTTTCTTTTCACCTTTTTTTAGTGTTTTATTTTTTGTGTAATGGACTCTACCATGGCCAAATTCAAAGGGATCGAGTGATGCAAGAAAATTTTCTGGTAGTATGCAAATGCTAGACCTTCCTCAAACTTTGTTACATGAAATTAAAATTTCTTGTAATCATGAACATAAAATATTTTATGTTTCATCCTTAGCTTTTGATCTCAATGCCTACAATTTCAAACCATGTTACTATATTTTAAGTAGAATATACTTAGATCCATTAAGCCTTACAACTCTTAAAATCTTAGGTTAATTTCAGCTAGAAAGAATGAACCTGAATGGCTTTTGCAATTTAGATTCAATGGTTACAGACAATGATTAAAAATGGAAGAACCAAAATGGTATGATAAATTTTACCCAACCATCAATTTCCAAGACCTTTCCTATTATTCTAAACCTAAACAGAGAGAGTAGAGGAAGAATAGGAGCCTGGATGAGGTGGATCCTGACCTACTTGATACTTTTCAAAAGTTGGGCATGCCCTTGACTAGAATAAGAGATTGACCAACATTGTTGTGGATTTTGTTTTTGATAGTGTTTTCATTGCTACCATGCATAGGTAGACTCTATAAGCAGTTGATGCTATGTCTTTTTTGTTATAAGAGGTAATTCAAGAGTACCTTTATGTAGTTAGGAAGTAGCTTAGTAGGGTTGTTCCTCCTACTGATAACTATTATGTTGCATTGTATTTTTTTTTTTAGTGATAGTTCCTTCTATTAAATCCCCAAGCACACTTTGTCACCCATGAAAATATCCACTTATTTCAGGATGAATGAGATGGAGACTAGGCAGTTTGAGAGGACTCTTATTGTTGTAGATGAGAGAAGTTCTATGAAGTGAGAGGAGTTCTATCACATATATTGAAGGATGCACTGCTCCATTTTATGACACCAATCATCTCCATGCCACAGTAGTGGATCTCTATTGCAGCGAGGGAGAAATGATAAAGTATTCCACTATAAATAATTGGTATTTCAGGGACAAGGAATGCAGACATGGAATTTATAATTTTATTATGAAAAGAGGTTCGTGTGATGGAGACAAATCCTACAGGTATATTGTATCATTATATTTCTATGAAATCTCAGAATGTGTTCAATACAGAAATATGTATGTAATCTTGAATTTATCTATGTTGTAATAAGATCAAGAATAAAGTTGACATTGCAAATAATCGGGATCTACCATGTAAGTTTACTTTACTACATGAGATTCTTGATTTGTTAGATCCCAACTAGGTAGGGTTGAATTTATTTTTGTTGTAATCAGATTAAGAATAAAGTTTTCATTTTAATTACTGAAATATACCATGTAAAATTTAATGACTACATGAAATTGTTTATTTGTTAGATCCCAACTTATTAGGATTATGAAGAGCCCTCTTTCATGATAATATTTATGAATGCTATATTCTTGCTCAAAGAATTACATATTACAGAAAGGTGGAAAATAAATGAGATGCAACTGAATGGTTTATGCTTTAAAATGTGTGGAGGGAGTATAAAATCATTTTTAGTTGCATTCAAATATTTTGGATCACCCACTAAAGTGCTTAAATTTCCTCCTAGTTAATTCCATTT
This sequence comes from Pinus taeda, assembly GCA_000404065.3. Classification (NCBI taxonomy): domain Eukaryota; kingdom Viridiplantae; phylum Streptophyta; class Pinopsida; order Pinales; family Pinaceae; genus Pinus; species Pinus taeda. The sequence continues at coordinate 33,480 of APFE031301529.1, forward strand.
CTACTATCCCAATGCTTCTACAAGTCTTTCTCCAAAGTGATCCCTTAACTATCTTGGAGGGACATTGATTACTTGATTGGAACCCACGGATGACAATTTGATTAGGAGCAAGGGATGAGAAAGCTTCACATTCTTCAATATATTTTGCAAGTTAAAAGCATATCGAACGATTGCCTTTCTTTTTAATTGATACGACAATCACTCAACAATTTGTTAGGATTTTGAGACCTTTTCAATGAAATTTTATTTATTTATTATTTAATTTTTTTAATTTATTTTTATTTTTAAATTTATTTTTAAATTTAATTTATTTATTTTATTTTTAATTTTTTAATTTTTAATTTTTTCTTCTTTTTTTTTCTTGAAAGTTATGTTCTCAATTAAAGAAATTAAATAATAAGTGAAAATGATGCAATGGAAGGACTTTCTGTTTTAGGTGCCTAAGAATGCCTTGCTAATTTGAAGGGTTTGGTATTTTCTTGACTCAAGATTAGTCGCATTTGACTTCCTAGCATTTCTTTTAATTTCATTTTTGTTGTGTTTATATTTCTATCCTTGAAGTTGCCGATCTATTGTGTGTAATAGGAAGTATCAAATACTAAAAACTCTCAAAGGTGATATTGATGGATGATTGACTTTAAATAACCCTACTTGACACTTTAGTATTACATGATCATGCAAATGAATTATTAATCAATATTAAAGGGAAGATCATTAACGTGCAATGTTTCTTATCTTGTCATATAATTACTGCGTTTTGGCCCCCAATAATATATTTGAGGCTATGTTTTGGTTGTTACATGTGGAGCTTCCCTTTGGCTCAGAAAAAACATCGAGGATAAATGTCCACCACATTGGCATTGGACATCAAAAGAGGAATTCACCAAAATTAGTAAAGGACACGGGATCAATTGGTACAATGAGTGAATAATGCTAGAGAAACACCGAGGCACCATAATTTCTTGTGTATTTAGATTCACTCAAAATTAACTAGTCACAAATCTAGCCTTTTTTTTAATATTTTCATGTATACATAAATACTAAAAATGCAATTTTATACTAATTATTAAAACTAATAATTATCTGATAGCCATAATTTATAATTAAATAGTATAATATGATTAATATTATTGGACACAACTATAGGGTCCGACTGTGAGGGGCATTGTGACAATATATGTACACTTCTCATTGTATTAGACAATCATCTCTTAGAGTGTGATATCCATCCAATGAAATGTACTCCCAGGGGCCATTGTGGGATTCAAATTTTTTCTTTCAGTGGAAAGTGGTGATATATTTTCTTAGGCCTTAGTGTTTTGCTTCCCTAAAGTTTTAACACTATTACAGCTAGCACCTTCATTCAACCAAGTGAGATACTCATCTTGGAAAGTTAAATAATTTTGTCTCCATAATCCAATATAAAGTTGGATCAATCTCATGATCCTAAAACAAAGGTCATAATAGAGAGGAACTTTTATTGTGGGCAAAAGAATATCCAAATTTAAGGAACATGACTCTTTTAGAAAAAGCAATAAGGATATTTTTTACACTGATTTTTTTTTTCCATTTGTTTCACAAGTTATCTATTGCATGATATTATTAACATGTAACTTAGTTGGTATGATTATGCCTAAGGTTTTGTTTAAGGTTGAATACTAAGTTTCTAAGGCGTTATTTTCTATGGTGACATTTATTTGTTTTGTTTATACAGGTTATCTAGCCACATAGTGGCCATTATCGAATGTTGAGGTATATGTTGTATAATTTTTTTATATTCTACTTATTTTATATTCAAGTATTCATCGTCTTTCATGTCTTATACTTCTCATTGTATCTTCTTTCATTTTCAAGAGAGGAACTCAATATTGATAGTAAGAAGCAACAATTGAATAAATAGGAGAACAATAACACTAGAGCGACAAATGCAAAATGAGAGAGAGAAGAGAATCTGTCTAGTGATACCCTTAGAGCCAATATCTTGCATAAGACACACTCATAGAGACTGATGATCAAGCCTTCAGAGTTGGTGAATTCACTTGCAATGCTTTGGAAATACAGTGATAATGTTTTGAAATGATAAAAAAATATTTCATGTTTAAATTGTAGTCCAACCAATATTAAGCTGGAAACTCATATTGTAATACTTGATATTTCATATAATATAATTTATATGGTTGAAATTATTTTTATTTGCACTTGATATTATATAGTCTTGTAATTAACATATGTAACTTTGCGTTATCATATTAGATAAGCATGCATATTGTATGACATTTTTAAAAAAATTAGTTGAAAAATCATACTAATTAATTTATGTTGATTAATAATAAACACATAAAATCAATCTAAAACTACTAAATTAGTAGTTTATATTAACTAATGATGAACACAAAATGAATATATGATTGAATTAGTCGTTTATAATGATTATGAATGAGTTAAATGAAATGAATAGAAACTGCTAAATTAATCGTTTATATAATGAATATGAAAATACCAAACAAAGATAAATGACAACAACAACTGATAATTTTTTTTATTAAAATGATCACTAAATTTTTCATATATACGACTATTAGTAGCTAATTTACAATATCTTATAAAACAACTAAAATTTAGCCATATTTCTTTGGTCATTAATTGGTTTTAAATGATGACTAAAATTTGTATATATATGAGTATTAGTAGCTAATTTACAGTATCTTATAACACGGCCATATTTATTTGGTCATTAATTGGTTTTATCAAGGATTCATATAGTAATATATTTGGTCGTTAATTGCGACAATTAATGACTAATCCAATGAAAAATTAATGACCAAATTTATGAATAAATATACTACTAGATGGTAAAATTGAGGAAACTAATTAATGAATAAGCTAAAAATGACTAAAAGTTGGTCACGGTATAAGATACTATAAATTAGCTACTATTGGTCATCGACTGAAAAATGGTCGTTTATATGCAAATTTTAGTTGTTTTTTTAGTAACTAATTGGTCATTTTGTACTAGTGATGAGTTTCCTTTACTACCCTTTCGCCATAGTAAGCATTTCTTGTAGCAACTTTGTCAAATCTATCTTGAAATCTTCCATGTTGTCTTTAATTTTTGCTTCTATACCATCCATCTTAGCTTCCATGACATCCATCTTAGCTTCCATGCCATCCATATTAGATTCGATGTCATTCTTCTTAGCTTCCACGTCATCCATCTTAGCTTCCATGCTTTTCTTTAAACCATCCATCTTAGCTTCCATGCCTTTCTTTAAACCATCCATCTTAGCTTATGTTACTTTTTGTGAGAGTGAAATGTGTTGCACTTGGTCTCGTAATTTTGATATATCATGTTGCATCTCTCCCTCTTCTTCAAGAGTCATGCTAGAGCTTTCAGGTTGCTTACTAGGTGTTTCCATTTTCTTTCTTCGGGGCATAAATTAATGATAATTATTCTTCACTATGTCCTTTGAATTCCTTCAAAATAATTTTTCAAACCAAAATTGTGCAAAATTTTAAAAATACTACACAGCTTTTTTTGGCTTTGTAGGAGCTCGATGTTCAATTTGTTGTATCTATGTATTTACGGATCTTCAAGGTCCGAAATTTCATCTTGTGGTATCCCTCTAAGTCCTCATTCCAACCCCACAAGTTTGATCAAAATTGGATTCTCCAAGAAAGCATTATTCTAAATATCCCATGATGACCTGATTATAGACTAGTTCAGTAGAGTGAACTTGTACGAATTTCCACGTGTCTCTATTTCGACCTTCAGACCTAAACCTCATACACATAAAACCGAATTTTGTCCTTTTTCTGTACCTTTTTAAAAGTACAAAAAAAAAATGAAGCATCAAAGATGCATCCTAAAAAAAAATAACAAAATTTTTTGGAAGGTAATAAACTTGGCTTATTACCTTCCAAAAATTTTTATTATTTTTTTTAGGATGCATCTTCAATGCTTCATTTTTTTTCTTCTTTCCCTGAACCTTGAGGTACTCTGTGCTTTTTTGAAATTTTAATATGATGCTCGGAGAGAGAGTTATGACAATTTCCCCACGTCACCTGTTTGAGATATAATTTAGGAGCCTGCGAAAACCATAATTTCCTTGGATCATATCTCCGAAAATATAATGATAGAAGATCAGAAATTTGTACCCGAGGTTAATCAATATTTCGGCTCAAATGGGTTTTGATTTTAGCTTCTGAAATGTCATTGAAACAAATTTATAGAAAAACTTCCATGATGACCTATTTGAAGCAACGAAACCCTAGAATCAAAAGCTATGGTACCAATTGTTATGCAACTAGCTCACAAAGTAGAAGAAAAGATAGAGTAACGACTTCAAAATTAGCCGCTTCGAGGGGGAAACATCCTTTACATTACACAAATGAACAATTCTTGGATGATACAAATGACAAAACCTCATTTCTATATATATGAGTCTAAGGGGACACAATATAGTCAAAGCCGACATAACAATAATAATGTAAGGGCACAACAATAACAATAATGGGCTTCTATGGGGCACAATAATAACAATATGGGGACAACACGGGCACAACAATAAAAATAAGGGGCTATAATGATAATAATAATAAGGGAATACAGTAGTATTATAGGGACCTAACAGATGCTCAGTGGATATGAGTTCTAAAGATCTGTCAGCAAGAAAGAGAAGAAATCCATTGGGTAATACGGTCAATAAAGTTGATGGTTTCCAGTGAGAGGAAAAGAGAAAGAGGGAGCTTCTACAGGGGCAAGGTAGCTCGTATTTTTGGATTTTTTTAGTCAAAATCGTTGTATAATGGCGAGTGGAAGATAAATGGAAAATGACATACAGAGCATCAGAAAACATGATGAATTCTAAATGTCATTTTAACATAAAAAATATATGTTTAGCAAACTGAAACATAGCACCATTTAAATTGAATTATGAGTCAATATATTTGTTTAACTAAACAAGAAGACACATTTCAAATCATGATGGATAACATAAGGAACTTACAAAACCAAGAAGCACATCTCCAAAGCAACTAACACATGAATCCCTGTAAAATTCAGCCTGTCCTTTCATTCACTGGAAAATCATGAAAATATAATGCACACAGTGTTATTACTTCTCAAAAATAACCAAAACCTTGCTTAATTACAATTATATCATAAATAGACTAAAGAAAAATCAGTTTCCACCTCTAGAGACTGAATTCCTCAATAGGCTTTTATTTTCTACCTAATGCAATGAAAATATAATTGAAATATGAAAAACAGGGACTGTTTGACTAAATCTTTTTTTAATCTTATTTACATTAAATATTCAGTCCAAATTGAGCATATGAGTCATTAAATGCTTCATTACATTTACCAAGACCATAAAAACAAAATGCATGACGTTTTGACTTGGATAACTCGGTCAAAATGATGATTGTCTCGAAACACAATGTCGGTGCTGCATAACCTCCTAATTCACCAAACAAAAATAATGTAGCAAAAAAATGTAAGGATCCATGGTTGAAGTACCTTTGGTCAATATCTACGTTTCTTGATGAATTCAGCACATGTGAACAAGCTTAAACATGGACAATTTCCTCTTTAGAAGATTTCTTCCATCATATAAAGCCCCTAACTTTGTCATCTACAACAAAAAAAGTAGCACCAATGAAAAAGTGCAATGCCATCTGTTTTTCATGGTTTAGAGAAATAGTGAGGTCTCTGAGCAAGATTCACATGTTGGTTATGATTCTGTTATCCTACTGTAGACTCCTTTCAAGCCCCCTTTCACCAAAAATGCAAAATTTCCGCCTTTCCAATAAAAAAACCCAATCCTAATGCTTGACTAGGACAAAAAACTTTGTGTGAGCTGCTTCTTTTGAGAGTGACTTAAGAATAATGACTAACTATGTTTAGAAGAGGAACTTCATGCAAAATATAATCATCTTTAACCTCAACCACATTAACAAGCGTACTTGGGGAAAAAACAAAAATCAAAACTGCCTTGCTTTACCATTTTTTAGCATTCAAACTTTGGTTGCTTCAGCCAATAGGTCCAATTTACCTCTATCCTTATCATGTGTCTCTTTCGATTATAGTTTGGTATCCCTTAACTCCTTCGTCATGGTAAGGTTCACCCTGCATATATTATTTAGCTTCCTATGTAGTGGAAGGCACTCTGAAATCTCCTTGTGATCCTTCTTCAATTACATTCTCAACCTATTAAAGGTATGCTTTCCCTCATCTATCTTTCTCTTCTCTTCTTCTTGTGTTGTCTTCTCTTCCTGAATCTGTAGTTTTTTGGTTGAGGATCTACTGACTTTAGTTGTTGGAGCTTATTCTTCCTTAATATCCTATTTTACTATCTTTTATTTTCCCTTGGATTTGGTAACAACTGGTGTAGATCTTCACTAGGTCTAGTTAACCTTTTCAGAACAACCTTCTTTAATTCCCTATTTTCCAACTGCAAATGTACAATAACCATATGGGCCCTCTTTATCTGCTCTTGCAACTATGCAATCTCTTTGTCTTTATCATCAATAACATCATCTTTTGGTGTAGTTTCCCTGGCTTCAAATGTCTGCTCCAAGGGAAACTTATTTGTAGTGGATCTAGTACTTCTTGGGGACAATCACTTCTTTAGAAGGAAAATGCAGCTTCTTACCTTCCTTCTTCTTTGATGAATGAGCTACAACTGAAGGTCATTTTACAAAACTTCCAGTTGGTGATTGAATGTCTTTTTCCATTGTTGAGGGTGTTTCCTTATTTGTCAAGGAACTGGTTGGTAAGTCAACTACCAGGTTCAAATAATCTACAAATGACTTCCATGATTTATTTCTCTTATTTAGCTCCTCCAATACCAATAATATATTTAAGGAAAAGTGAAAAAGCTAGGTTCCACCTAGCTTTGTTTTCCCTGCACTTTATCTGCCATCTTGTTGAGACTCCTAAATAGATAGAAGTGCATATTGAAGGGGCTCTTCCCTATAAAATGAATCAAAAGTTTAAAATGGTATTGGTATATCCTCGCAAGCCTACCCTCATAGGTAAAATGCCTCTGAATGGCTTGGAAACGCTTGTTGCGATGTTCAAGTAAATACTTCTTAGGCACAATGGATACATACCCTTTATCTCTATACTTAAGCTTCAAAAAATATTTATAATTGGAAATATCAAGAGGCATGCCCTTGAACCATTGCTCTCTTTGAAGGGGAATCTATGTTGCAGCTGATATTGTGACATATGAAACTAGAAAGGTGAGCTCTCCAATCTTAACCTCCGACCCATTAAAATTCATAGCAAACTCTTTAGTGAGTTGTACATTATACCCTTGAATTGGTTCACAAAATGTGATACATCCAACTTGCTCAAAGGCAACTATGATAGTTGGGTTTGCATTGATGAATGTGAGGCCTTGGGGTTCAAACCTAATAATGGAACCTCCCTTATGTCTCCTTCCCTCTGGATTTGACATGGATTTTTATAGCAGAGGGATACTCTAGGGTTTCTAAAATGCAATCTAAGTGTAGGTTTATTTTATGCAGGAGGTAGGATGGTAATGGCGATAAGGAGCTGCAAAATAGAGTTTTGTAACAATTGAGAATGGGAAACGCTATGAAACAATTAAATAAACACAAATTACCTCTCAAAAACCCCCAAAACAACTATTGTCTGCTTGGTCCCAATGGCATAATTTAAAAAAACACAGGTATAATGCATGGAAAAAACAAGCTCAATCACCTTTGAGGAACACAAAGATCAGGTAAGAGGCTTAAATTTAATTGCATGACATGGTAAACTTTCCATATGAAGGATGTAGACAAGAACTTAGTTGTTCTGCAAGGATAAAAAATACAAAGGCAACAGACATGCAAAATGCGGTGAAATTGGAGAAAGTGTAGTGAGAGCGCAAAAAGCAGAGTGAGCATAAAATTCAGGAACTTTTAGGGTTCCTAGGTGTTCTCTGAGCACATTCATGTAATTTGGAAATCATACAAAATAAAGGATTCAGACAAGATAATAATTTGCACCTGGATGGACAATTTGATCCTTGGTTTCAAATAAACGCAACGTATGTGGGTGAACGCAGTGACTATTTGCAAGCATAGAAAACCCCCTACCTCCTTTGCATAACGATCTCCAAACACAATCTAGCTAGCTTTCGATAAAGAATTTAAGAGTTGTGGTATTTTTCTGAGGATAAACCATGCATTCAAACTCCCAAGTTGTCTGAGCATGGATTTGATGGGTGATGATTGCGATTTGAACTTGAATAATGAAAGTGAAACACTTGGCATAAGCACAACATTGTCATGTTGACCGTTGTATTAATGATGTCATGATTGATCATGATTCGACACTATAACTGACTCAAGACACCCTACAAATCTGTTTCCATGATGACAAGGCATGGTAGCACAACCTTGCTCATGATCTCTTGTTGTAACTTGAACCTAGACCTCCTTAACTTGACCCCTTGGGATATAAAAAACCAATTTTGCGACTCTTCAGACACTTTGCCATAAGTACATTGAATAATGAAAACTTTATTCTAAATTGAGACTCATAGCTTGATCTTCTACAAGATCATAGCCAAACCTTTATATATTTGTCAAATAATTAAAAGACAAAACTTGTTTTTTTTAGTACTATGACTATATGATACTAACAGTAACTATATCCAAAAATTATGAAAGAAAAATCTGAGACAATTATCCACATGGCCCAATACAACCTTCAAATTATAGTTCAATTAATCATTTGAAAACTATTTTTTACAATACTATTGAAAAATAAATATTTATTTTTGAAAGTTAAACCTTATAAATTGCATTGGTTAATGTTAATTAACTCATAATAATCAACCAACAAATATATTACTAGAATCTTACTTTGACCGGGACTATTTCTAGAATCCTACCTTAACACGATTGGTTTAAATAAATTAATCATAATTCAATGTGATATGAATTTATGTTTTTTCTAAATATTTTTATGAAAGAACTATACACATGCATTAAATTAATGATGGGTGTGTACCATCTTCTTTAATCTATCAAATACCACACATGGAAATAACATATTATCAATCTGTTATCATATGATGTATTAATACTTTATTAACATTTTACATTTATTTATTTATGTATGGCTACCCACTACCTATGAGCATGAATTCTTATCATTGGATACCACACAATAAGAAAGGGTGGAAATTGCACATTGCCTATCATTGACTTAGCGTATGATGTATTAATACTTTTAAATATTTTATATTTATTTATTTATATATGGTTACCTACTACATATGAGCATGAATTCCTATGAGACTTTGATGTAGAATTTGCCACGATAATAAGAAAAAGGGAATGAAAGCTAGTTAATATCAACCCATCTTCTATGACTCAATCTGTCGATGACTTTGAGGAAACAAAAGATGGATGATTTTGAATTTAATTAATTTAATAATAAATAAAATTAACTTTATAACCGATATAAATAAAATCATATTTTTATAACCCATATAAATTAAAATAATATTCTTATTTAATTAAATTTAGAATTATATATATATAATATATTATATAAATTAAATGTTAATAATATTTAGAAATTTATAAATAAAATATTGTTATTTATTTAATTGTATGGTAAAAAATTTCTCACGTATTTGTTTTATTAAATTATAGATAAAACATTAGATAATATTTCAAAAAAAAATAAAATACATTTGAAAATTTAAACAAATAACCTCTTAAAAGTTGCATTATTTTGGGGTGATGGAGAGAGAAAGATTCTCTTGAATCTCGAGGAAAACCAAGATATAATATATTTCTAGGTTTTTGGCAAGAGAAAGAATAATCTAGCGGAAATGTACAGGCTTATGTTTGGTCTTCAAGTAGTTAAACATAGGGAACTCTTCATGATCACAATTTTGGGAGATTCCCTTATCACTATTCAGCATTTACACAATGACTCCTTGCCTAAGAATAACCATCTAAGTCTTTTTCTTTGAAGAATTCTTAGTATCTTGGAGTCCTTTCCTAGCAAGGCCTTCTACCACATCTTACGAAATCAAAACAAGGAATCTCATGAATAGGAAAACCGCACTTCTCTAATAGAGATAGGACAGATCATTATTAATGACAAGGTTGGATGGAAAACTATCCCTTAATGAACTCCAAACAAGTATTTATGTATCACTACTTGATGTAATCCAACTTGCACCGGAGCCAATATCCCCAATCTACTCCACCCATATAGCTTCGTACTTACATCCAATTCAACAATATTTTAGGAAAAATTTAACCTATGAATTCAATATACGAATATTAATTTATTATGATAAATTCCATGAGAGATTTTCTCTCACCCTCCCTAATGAATCTCACCTCATTTCATAAATCCAACTACATAATCTTCAACTTAACAAATGGTGCAACAGGCAAGCTAAATAGGCTTTTAAAAACTGAACACATACTCTTGAAATTTTTTCTTTTTGTAGTCACTATGAAATGGTTTTGTAGTTCCTTTTTTCCAATTTTTTATTTTGTTGCTATGAAATGATTTCGTAGCACTTGCTAAAATTAAGTATTGCGATTTTTGAGGAAGATTAAATGACTTTTAGTCTTTCCCAGATCAACTCCAAACATTGCTAAATTGTTCCTTGACATAGTGAGCTATTTCACAAGCCTTTCTTCACTAGGATTTGCAACACCATAACAAATTTTCCAATAAAAAAATCACTCAAAGAAGAAATTTTTTTCAAACTCTAAACGAGGTACTATGTTTATGTAACATCACTCAAATCACTCTAAATACCACACAACCACTATGCAAGAACACAATGAACATTCCCCCATAGGGTTTTGGAACCATTACAATAGGAACACCAAAGATAAATGAACAATCATGTAGTGATTAAAGCTACAATGTTCAAAATTTTAATGTAAATCGGTTCAACAAGTTACAGGATTTCAAAATGACCAATATTCAAATGAAATAATGCATAGGAGTAGAGCCATGAATTCACAATCATAAATCAAATTGGTTAATCACAAAAATTTGATTCAATCTCAGGCATTTAGTAAGCACACAACTTACAATCTAAAATTTATGTTCATTTACATCACTCACATAGAGAAATACCTTTTGGTTCACACAGATTGGAAGGTACATGGAGGTATGCAAACTTAGGACTGTAGTTGCATAGAGAAACAATGAGTTCCTCTCTTCTCTCCTTCTCTCTTCTCCTCACTCATGAGCTTCTCTTCTTTGTTCTTCCCAACACTTTTTTTATTGCTTACCAAAAAGAACAGACTATGACAACCAGGAGTCACAATGTCTGAATCGTTTCCCCTTCTCCATAAAATAAGGGAAACTGAACATTCTATTTACATTACAAAATAATTTCTCCAACTTATTTCTAAAAATAAAAACTCACTTCCTGATGTAACTATTTATAATTTCTTACAAAACATTTAAAAGTTCCTCCTAGCATTAGCATGTGGCCGTCCCATCACATCAATAAGCTCTTGTCTTGACTTCATTAATTTTTTTGCTTGGCCTATGCACCTGCGTCAAACTCCCGAGGTGAAAAAAATTCATGATCTCCTAACTAAGTGTTGATGAAGTGAATCTTTCTCAATCCAAAACTTTATGTTGTAGCTATTCTTTCTTCTTGTCATGTCTATGGTCCACTGTTTTCTCCTATTGTAGCCTTCCTCCTCCTTTATTAGATGAAAACTTGTTCTACAATCTGTAACATCTTGTCCTTTATACTCCTTTGCCCCGCATACCTCTTTTGCTGAGGCTTCTTCACACCATCTTCCTTATTTATGTATTTCTACATCCAACCTATCCTCTGGATGGTGCAAACCATTATTTTTCTGGCTAAAATTTGTTTTTGTCCTCCACTGACACATCAAGACAACAACTTCTTGGAACTACTTTCACAACTCTCTGCATTCTCTGTCGGAACTCATCATTATTGGTGTCTCTTTTTTTTTGAATTTTCTCCCTGTGAGACTCGTCCTTATCATCTTTGGGACTGCTACAATTCACTATACTCTCTATCCTTGGATTGTTCAACCAATTTTCTAGAAACTTCAATTCAGTTGCAATGTTTTCGATGCCTATTCTGCAATCCTACAGGTCCTCTCCCAATGGTTTTTGTACTCCATTAATTGAGTTATTTCCAAGCCATTTCATTGTTTCTTCAACATCTGCATACACAAACCAATTATCTAATTTAAAAATACAAGACTTTGAAGTCTCCTTGTTGCTTCCAACATCTCTCCTTTATGCAATGCTAAAAATTTCAAACTGTCTATCAAATATTCATTTGCTTCATGGACCATAACAACTTCCTCATTAATATACACACACATGTGTTCATCACCCTTAGGTTGTTCTTCCATGGCTGCATTTTCCAATGGCACATAGCCTTCACCTTGACTATCCTTTATCTTACTTCCAGCCTGTATAATAGTAAATAATGATTATTTCTCCTCTCTACATAGAACATAGTCAATGCTTTGTCCTTCATCTGGTACAACTCCTACATTCATAAACCAATTGTTAAAATCAAAATCATCATGGCATGTATCCTCCATTAACACCTCAGCCATCATATGCTAATTTTCCACACTGGTTATAAGACTCTTAATTAGTCTCTCATCAACATTTTCTTCATGTGGGTATTTAGTCTCAAAATGGCCCATTATACTTTCAGCTAGTCTCCTTTCATCATGATCATTCTCTCTCTCTTCAAGGCTTACTCCTTCTTTAATTTCTCAAAGAAATTATTCTTCAACAATTGTCCTTTGTTACAACTCAACTCCTTTGAGATTTTCCTCCAACTGACCATTTATATTCTATTAAAACTTGATTTTCTCCATCAACTGATAATTTGATCTTTGTCCCACCTTCACCTGCAAAAAATTACATTTTACTCTCTTCCGGAGACTCCATCTATAACCATTGTCTTCCTCATTTTTTTTATAGAAATCCTCTCGTCGTCTATAGTTGTAATTTAATTTCAACTACTTATCTATCAAAATTAAACACAATATGATTTCCTGTGGCTTACCCTTGAACCTTTATTATGACTGTCAGTAGTCACAAATATCCTTCTTCTATGATATTCTCCTTGCGCACTGTGAGTTGCACACAAGCCACTACAACAAGATGACTCCACCAACCTGTTTCTAAATACCATATTAAGCTTGCCCATGCCTAGTCTTCTCCTGGTATTTCTGCTGACTCCTTCTTCTATAATATTCATTTGAGCTATCTATGCTCTTCTGGCTTCTGCATGCAATTCACTCACCTTCTTCCTCTTATAACTTTGCTTGTACTCCTTCTCTATTGCAAGGTTCCTTAACATCATTATCAAGAACTCTCTCTATTCTTGGTTGCAATCATCAGTTGTAAACATCAACACTACTACTTGTAATCAATAATTAATTAACAAAAGACTGTTACCTCATTGTCAAAACCTCTATTCAACATGCATCATTGTTGTTGCAGTATTATCTATTGGCTCTAACTTCAATGTTATAGTCTTCTAATGCCCTTCACTCATAATGTTTTGTTTTCTTCAAAACAAATATAATCTACTTCCTCCCAAAGTATATTTTATTCCATACATTGTCTTTTTCAAATTTCCATGATGTAATCATCAATCTTCAAATTCAATAAGAAATAAAACAAAATAAGTGACCTCAATCATATTTTCAAATCTGATTCCACTCCATGCTTCTGCTATGAACTCTGAACTTTACTGGCTTCCTTTCTTTCAGATTTCCATTCTACAGTCACAATCATATTTATCAGATCTGACTCTACTCCATGCTCTGAATTTCATCTCCAACACTTTGCTTACTTGTTGAGTTGTTCTAATCTCATCACCGAAGAGAATTTAGGCTCTAATAACATTTGATGGCATTCACCTCACACTAGCATCAATATCCCCAATCTATTCCACCCATATATCTTTGTACATACATCCAATTCAACAATATTTCAGGAAACACTTAACCTATGAATTCAATATATGAAGTCAAATTTATTATTATAAATTCCATGAGAGATTTGTCTCTCACCCTCCCTCAGGAATATCACCCCATTTCATAAATCCAACTACATACGCTTCAAATTAAAAAATGGTGCAACGGGCAGGCCAAATGAGAATTTAAAAAGCAAACAAATAGTCTTGAAAATTTTCTATGTAGTCACTACGAAATGATTTTGTAGCGCCTATTTCCCAATTTACTTTTATGTCGCTACGAAATGATTTTGTAGCAAATGTTTTCCAATTTATTGTTATGTCTCTAGAAAATGATTTTGTAGCGCCTATTAAAATTATGTATTGCAGTTTTCACGGAAGATGAAATGACTTCGATTGTTTCACAGATCGACTCTCAACATCCCTAACTTGCTCCTTGACATAGTGAACTATTTCACTTGCCTTTCTTCACCTTGATTTGCTACACCATAACAAATTTTCCAATCAGAAAATCAGTGAAAGAGACTTTTTGTTTTCATAACTCCAAATAACGTACTTTGTTTTTGTAACAACACTCAAATTTCTTTAAATACCACACAACCATTAAGCCAGAACATAATCAACATTCCCCCATAGGGTTTTGGAACCATTACAACAAGAATACTAAAGATAAATGAACAGTCATGCAGCGATTAAAGCTACAATGTTCATAATTTTAATGTAAATCAATTGAACAAGCTACAGGCTTTCAAAATGAGCAATACTCAAATGAACAAATGCACAAGAATAGAATCATGAATTCACTAGAAGAAATCGAATTAGTTAATCACAACAATTTTATTCAACCTCAACCATTTAGCAAGAACATAACTTAAACTCAAAATTTATGTTCATTTACACCACTCACATAGAGAAATACCTTTTGGTTCACACATATTGGAAAGTATAGGTAGGTCTGCAAACTCAGGATTGTAGTTGCATAAAGAAACAATGAGTTCCTCTCTTCTCTCCTTCTCTCTTCTCCTCACTCATGAGATTCTCTTCTCTATTCTTCCCAAGACTTTTTTTTTTTTTATTTCCCAAAAGGAATGAACTATGACAACCAAGAGTTACAAAGTGTGAATCATTTCCCCTTCTCCATAAAATAATGGAATTTGACCATTATATTTACATTAGAAAATAATTTCTCCAACTTATTTCTAAAAATGAAAACTCACTTCCTAATGTAAATATTTACAATTTCTTACAAACTATTTAAAAATTCCTCACATTACCATGTGGCCATCCCATCACATTGGAAGCTCTTGTCCCGAGTTCATCAATTTTTGTGCTCTGCCTATGCACCTGCATAACTAGTCCTTTGATATTCATGAGATTAGGAGAATAAAAAAATGTTTTGTGGGGGTTATTAATGTACTTTCTCATAAATACTTTACCCCCTTCAACAATTTGAATAAGTGTTTAATAATGTTGTGGTACCATTTTGTTGCCATAGATGAGGTGAGAGGTTCCAGGCATGCATTCCATGTGCCTCCACACTCCTCACTTAAGATGAAATCTGCAGCAGATCATTCTCTCATTTATTAGTTTATCTACGTACTCAGTTCATTCAAGTCTCCAAGGGAGAAAGTGTTGATGGAGTTCAAGGGTGATAATATTTTTGTGGTGTGTGAGTCTTCTAGTTCTAGAATTATATTCATGGAGGTTGTCCATGAGTCGAACATGTAGGAATCAAGCTTCTAGTGTCATTATGGAAGCTTGAATTTCCTTTATGGACAACGAGGCTCCCTTATATTTTTCAACATCTCCAGACATCTGGTGAAATTTAACATTGTAGTGGGTCTCCTACTTTATGTCTTGAACTATGCCTAGTTCAACATTCTCAGGTTCATAATTTTGATGCTTCTCTTGCATGATTTTGATAGTGATTCTCTCTACTTCCTAGCATAGAGTCAGGAATTTTTTGCCTTTGCTTCATTAGCAGTTCCTTTGGAAATTTCATTTGAAATCTTTCTGCCACCCTGTGCACTCCCAACCTTCCTTTCTCTAGATAGTGGAGGTTATATCATATGGAAGTTGTCGTGGATGAATTTACAGGCCAATTTGGGTTAGTTGAGGATACGAAGGTGCCTAAATTGTAGTTTACCAGTTAAAGTCTGTGTCTCTCTTTTGGGTATGTTTATGCTCCTTTTCCTATTGAGGAGCCTTTTGCATTTCAATAAGTCTAGCCCTTTCTATGGTCCCTCAAATTGCATTGTCTAGAGTAATTATTGTTTTGATACTAGCAATTATTCATATCCTCAGGCTACTATGGAGAGTAGAGGGTATAATATTGAGAATTCAAAGAATTCATGTTGTAACAATGCGTGCAGCCTCTTCTCGCACCCCCCTGTCATTTTTTATGATGAAAGCAGTAATCTCGAAGGTAGATTCTCCAACAATCCAACACTATTTTGTGCCTCATCGAGGAAATGTAACATCTTCAAAATCAAGTAAATTGTCAAGGTGATGAGATTGATGCCCTCCATTGCCAATTAATCGAGCTTCAAATTCTGAGAAATGAAGGAGATTATCGCAACTCTATGACCAACTCCCTTGATGATTAGTTGGATAAAATGTTGATCGATTCCCCACGTCTCATGATCTCATTCTGCAAATTTGTGTTTCTATGTGGTCATTTTTGTTGTGTTTATAGTTGTCACCTTGTTCGTAATATGTATGTCATCAATAACCTGCTCATTGAAGATCTCAGTTCTTCTATTTTGTATCCCCCTTAAAGAACCTACTTCTTGGATTACAATGTAAAACTCCTTGGGTATTTTGTTGCGACTCAACACAAATTTAATAGAAAAATTACTCATTTCTGTAAAAAAAAGTTGCATTATTTGAAGTTTTTGCTTTGCTTTTAGTTCTTCCCTTTTTTATTATTAGTAAATAATATATAAGTTATTTTTCTCGGCATTTTATATAATATAAATAAATGAGTTGATAAAATTTGTTTCAAATTTTTTCTAAATTAGTAATTTTAATTTTTACTTGGATAAAATTTTGGGCATTGGATATTGTTTGGTGAAGAAAGTCAACCCCCCTCTCAACCCAAATGCAATTGACTAAAATTTTGGGCATTAGATAGCGCACAGGGAAGAAAGTCAACCTCCCTCCAAACTTGAAGGCAAGAGAATAATGCAACATGACTAAAATTTTGGGCATTAGATAGCGCACAGGGAAGAAAGTCAACCTCCCTCCAAACTTGAAGGCAAGAGAATAATGCAATTGACTAAAATTTTGGGCATTAGATAGCGCACAGGGAAGAAAGTCAACCTCCCTCCAAACTTGAAGGCAAGAGAATGGTTGTTGATACTACGTCGATGCTCAATATATACTCACTTAAGAGTGCAACAAAGTTGCTTTATTGCAGAGTGTCAACATGACAACTTACGAGACTTGAACCTGGATGGGGAGGATAACAACTATTATGCCCAACCGTTCAAGCTAAACTCAGTTGAACAAAATTTTGGGCATTGGTTACGACCCGGGGAAGAAAGTTAGCCTCCCTCCTAACTAGAAGGCAAGACAGAGGTTGTTGGTACTAGTTTAGCCCTCAGTATAGACTCTCTTAAGAGCCAACATAGTTACTCTATTCCAAAACGTAAACATGTCAACTTACACCAGCATAGATCCATTTTAATTTTGGATCTACCACGTGCCTAGAGGGATCAAATCTATTGAGGTGCAAACTTCTTTTAGAGTGAAAAGGGATTTGATCCCTCTCAGCGCTCGGTAGATATAGAGTTAAGATGGTATGCTGGTAGAATATATATATATATATATATATATATATATATATATACATAACCATGGGAAACCATGGGTGGTCAAAACCTAGAGCCCAAGAAACTTTACAGTAAATTGACTATTTTACCTTCAATTTTATTTTAAATGTTAATTCTAATTTATTTATTTTTTGTATATTTTGATCATCAAGTCAAAATGTTTACAAGACAAGACATTACAACATCCCTACCATATTGAGCTAAAAAAGGTCTCTTGGTGTAAAGACTTAAACATGAGTAGAGAAAGTATCTTACCTCAATTTTATTTTAATTGTTAATTCTATTTTTTTTTGTATTTTGACCAAATCAAAATGTTTACAAAACAAGACATTACAACATCCCTACCATATTGAGATAAAGAAGACCTCTTGACATAAAGACTTAAACATGAGTAGAATAAGTAACAATTATTCTACACAAAGCCCCAAACTAGACTTAATTAATAATTAAGAATTTTAATTATTAATAATATTTTTTTGGCTTACAAATTACCATCATAAATATATTAATAATTAACTTAAAATTTTAATTTAAATAATTTTTTATTGCAATTGATTCATAACCCAATATTATAACCCACATCATTGTAACGATCCCCACGTTCACTATCGTCCGAAAGAATCCTTGCTAATCACAATATATTGTTTATGAAAGTTTTACCATATGTAATTTATGTGATATGATTGAATACATATATACAATTTATTTGAGACATTTTGTTCCAAATCTTGATATTTTATTGCGTTTTCGGTTGCTTCCTCAATTGCGTGTGTGATAATACATAAATAATTTCAATAATCCGAGAGATTACGTTCCAAGCCTTTGTATTTAATTGCTTTTTCCTGCTATATAAGTGTCCATTCTTACTTCGTCATTTGGGTTTCATTCCCACGTGATCAACGTCACATGAACAATTTTAATAATATATTACATAAATTATATAAAAATATTTTCAAGTAGTTAGAGAAATGTTTTTTTATTCATTTGTTAGTTTTTAATTCAATTTAATTCAATTATACAAAATAGTGTTCTTATTGTCGTTACCTGCCAAAAAAAATATCATAATAACCACAATAAAGATGTTGCAAAGGTTTTTTTTTTAATATAAAAAATCCCATAACTATTTTTAAAAACATGATAGATAACGGGTCATACCAGCATATAGATTATCAAGAACTGTGTAAATTAGAAATTTGTAAAGTAAAATTTTGAAAATATAGGCATAAAAATATAATGAATTTTGATTGTAATTTTTTTCCGAAAGAAATTTAAGGGAGGTATTTTTAGCGCTCAGTTTTAATGATGTTGAGAGTTTGGAGATTTTTGTGGTGAAGATTTTGAGAGTTTTAAGATCTCCGAATATTTACAGTGTTCATTTTTTAGTTTCAGTGTTTCGAGTCAATACCATAACTCATCATTAAGAAAAAAACTTGCAAAGAAGAGAAGGGAAATGAGGAGATAAATAGGGGATGGAAAGAAGAAAAGATAAGAGAGCAAACCAGTAGACCTAATAAATGTGTCTTGATATGCAACCACTGGGTATCCAAACTGACCATAGAAGATCACACATGTTTTTGAACTCACTGAATATCACTGAAATGGACAATTATCTCATTGTGATCTTCGTGCTTTTCTTCGATGACTCTACCTAATATAGTTTACATCTACCAGTGTAGGGCTATAGAGTGGAGACACTAATTACTGTGTCCCCTAATGTGTCTAGGATATATAACCTAATTAACAACGTTGGCCTAAATCTCAAAGTTAGAGTGGTGTGTTCCTATTACGAATATCTTGAACTTTAAGTAGCTGGACTTTTTCCTAAATTTCGAGGAGGTAGTTGTATGGTAGACGTAAAGTGGTTTGGGATTGTGATTGGGCACAAGGCTTGGTTGAGTGACGTTGACCACCAGAGCCACATTTTCACCCCATTCATTGCCAAGGCATGATGATAAGGAGAAGTATGGACCTAGCTATAAAATCCCTAGGAAATAGTAAGAAGTTGGGGATTGGAGACTAATGTGAGACTAATGCAAAGTATGCAGAGTTGAGAATTTTAGAGGCAGGGATAGTAAGTATGCAAGAGGAAAAAATGATTGTAGAGGAGTGATATAAGAAAGACCAAGTAACAGAAAGTCCTTCTTGGGAAGGAAAAGAGCCAGACCACCTCCTCATGGAATACCACATGGTGCCTCCACCAAAAATTCCTGGACCAAACAAACTAGAGAAACATTACTGCAACTACAAAATCACCTACAAGAAACTAAAACTAAGAGTAATACTAGCAAACTTGGGGATGGTGAGTTCTTAAAGAGCCTAGAATAATCCTGATACCGATCCTCCCACTAGTAATTGTATGAACTAATGACATGTAACCCCACCGACACTTGAAAATTGCAGAGAACCCAACCAATAATATGGAGCGAGTGAAAATAGAACAAGCCAAAAGAGCCCAGACCTTCCACAAATGCTAAACCACAAGTGCAAGTGCCACAAACAATTCAGTAATATAGTGATGATACCAAATCTGCAACTCAACCCTAGTAATTCTGCGAAGACGAGGAGTTCTCAAAAATATCTAGATTAATACTCTGCACTATCATCATTCATTGGGACGTGTAATTGCATGAAAATGATTGTCCACGACATTCCCTCTTTAATGCTTGGAGTGACGGGAGGGCGACAAGTCCACTCGCCTCCCTAATTGACACACTTTCTAAGAATGGATAGGTGGGTGACAAGTCCACTTGCCTCTTGACACACTTTCTAAGAATTATTGGAGAAACGTTATTGCTAAAAATGATAGTTTTTTTAAAGAGCGTATTCTAATTAGGATAATATTTGAGTTTATGTATGAAATAAGATTAAATACTAATAAAAATTATATTTTTTAAAATAATTTTAATGAAATTTATAAATGATATTGAGTTTATCTTAAATATTATTATTTAGGATGATATTTTATTTTTAAAGCTCTTTCAATTAATTAAGAGCTTTTTAAGATATAAAGAAATAAATTAAACATAATTACTAAATAATATTAGTGTGGTTTAAGGATATTGTTTAGATTGCATATTTTTTGTTGGAATCTGATAAAAAAATAAAAAAATCTGAATGTTTAGTATTTTTATGGTGGAAATAGATTTAGCATCATCCAATACTCCTGGAATACCCAAAATCCTGAAATTTAAGAATAACAACTTAAATTTTCAAAAACTTTTACTAAATTTTATCAAAATCTAGAAAATTTTACATTATTTTTCCAAACTAATTTGTGAGTTTTTTAGATTAGAAAAAATAAACGTTACCCTATAAAATTAGTAAATCTTCTTCTCTACCATTCGGTGATTTATTTCCCTCTTCTATTGGATTATTTACTCTCATGCCGCCTTTAATGAAGCCATCATTGGACGCCACGCATTGAAGTGTTTCTCACCTCTTTTCAGTTCTCACAGGAGTTGTCTATAATGCGATTTTTTGGAGATTCTGGTGACGGAATTCGGCTGAAGAAATTGAGGTTAAATCTTAATTTGTTGCAGTTAAAATGGTTTTTTAACTGCATATTTGGATTCAGCACCCTGAAAAACCTCTGGGACACTTTGATTGTGCTGAAAGTAGCTATTAAACTTACCATTCCAATAAATTATTGTCGGATTTTAACCCAAAAAACTTACCCAAAAAACTTTAAAAAATCACATTATAAACAACTGTCGGTTCCCACACTTATTCGTCCACTGTTCCGTTGTCTACTTCATTCATTTAATCTTTGCAGACGATAGATCTACTTCATTCATTTAATCTTTGCAGACGATAGACTGTCGTTGGCAAACTTTAGTTCGATTTCTGCTGACATCATGGACCTATTAAACACAGAATCCATGCCCAAATCACGAAGAAGCAAACGTAAAATCTTCTCATCAATAATTGGAGAATGCAACTCATCAGAGTTCAAGGGTCGTTATTGATTTTTCAAAGTACTTTGAATATTTTATGTCAAACCTGACCATGTGATGTGATATTTTATTTTTAAATTTGGCCTTCTGCCGACCCTCCTGCTCGGAAGCCTCTGCAAGAGTTGGTCCTGCTCTAGAAGGCAGTCAACCCCGTTGCTCGGCAGCGTGTATGAGGTTGGCCTTGCTCATGAGGGCGAGTTGTATTTCGATAGAGATAGACATGACGGGATACGATGTGAATGTGATGTGATATTTTACTTTTAAATTTGGCCTTCTGCCGACCCTCCTGCTCGGGAGCCTCTGCAAGAGTTGGTCCTGCCCTAGAAGGCAGTCAACCCCGTTGCTCGGCAGCGTGTATGGAGTTGGCCTTGCTCATGAGGGTGAGTTGTATTTCGATAGAGATAGACATGACGGGATACGATGTGAACTATTGTTTAACGTATTTTTCAACTTAGACTTAAGATTTTTGTGATTTATAATATAAATATAAGTTTTTTGGATTAATTATGGAAGATTTATATCTATATATTTTTTATA
>APFE031301529.1:55819-93546 GCA_000404065.3 Pinus taeda
AATGAATTGTTTTTATAGTTTTATATTTTAATGAGGTTTAGTCTAATATTAGTTTAGCTCCTTCACACATTTTTTGATAGCGGGGTATATTTGACTTCACAATATCTGTGTCAAGTTTAATGCAACTTTGTTGTTTGACCCTTTAAGTTAGTTTGCACAAAATGTTTTTATAGGTGAGAGGAGTTATTTCACCATTTAAGCTACTCACAATCTTGAGATGTTATGATAAAATGAGAGGCAAGGAACAAAGTATATGGGAATTTCCAAAATGTCTTTCCTTCTTTTCAGAAGTGTTTAATCCTTTTCATTGGGACATGTTTGTGTGTAAATTTTGTTTGTGTCATCTTTTCTTTTTAATTATATGAGGCATAGGTTTCAATTGTTGTATTTTTGTTTTATTAGTGGAGTATATAATTTTTTTGTTTAGCATTGGCACGACAATCTTTCACAAGATTGTAAGATTGTAAAATTTTACTATCAAGTTTTTTTTTGTAGTTCATGTTTATTAAGGTCAATTGTTGCTTTTTTTGATGTATTGAGTGGCCATCATGGTAATGGAAGTGATCTTCAAATTATGTTCAAGGAAATTATTAAATGTTTGATCAAATAAAGTGTTAATGTTGGGAATTGTGACATTAAAAGTTAGATTTGATTTTGGCATGGCTAATTCCTCAAATTATTTCTTCTTCAACCATTTCTCTTTCTTTAAAGTCAAATTATTAAATACTTGGTTACACTTACCTCACATAAGAATTTGTTAATCGTGGGTCATGAAATCAACATAATGCATCATTTATAGGGTACACAGGAAAATTCTAACAAGATTTGATAAGAAAAATATATGCAACAAGCTCGAATAGCCTTGTTGGAGACAAAAGATGAACTATTTAAAACTATTGTTTGCATCTCTTTATCATTTTAATAATAATGGAAGAGAATTTCCCTCCTTCAATGAAAAGCATAAAAAAAATATTATTAGCTTGGTTTTGGCATTCTTGCTACAATTGAAGGGTTAACATGAGGAAACCTATATGGATGAAACCTTTTCCAACTTATTAATAATAGTGCACTTTCCTAACAAAGGCCTCACAACCCTCCTAGCAAAGAATGAAAATCCTTCCTAAAAAACTTTGTGAATCCATCATGCCTATGAAAGAGGACGAACGAGTAAATGAATGGACCGGGACAGTGGTCCCACCCAAAATAAAATAGTCCATGATGTTAGAGGTATGCAAAGACTTATCCTTTGCAAAAAAAGGTACAAGTCTCATGAAATAATTTATCACAAACCTTGCACTTGAACATGCAATGGAAACAACATATAAATAGTTTATTGTATGACACTTGAGTCTAAAGACAAAATTCATGATTGAAAGATAAAAAAAAAGGTTGGTTAATTAGAAACCAATGTTGAAGCACTATTGCATAAGTAGATAAACATCACCCTACATTACATTTTTCTAATGGGGCCTTACTAGACCTTCACCTAAATTTGATCTAAATATAAGTAGAGGGATAACAAATGACTTTTGCATACTACAAGGATAAATGTAAAGCACAAGTGGGGATAAATTATCTCTATGACTTCAAAATCCTCAACATGATGGTCAAAATTATAACATTAAGGCTCTAAAACCAATGAGAAATTGTGGAGATAAATCATTCAAACATAGAAGAATTATTCTTCTTTACATCCTTCAATTTGAGTGGCATGATTAAGATATGAATAGTGTTAATGGTCTGTGTGCAGGGTGACCGAATACCCACTCTCTTAAGTTCCGAAGTATTTTTTTCTTGTGATTCAAATGAAAGAAATAATCCTAGAACAAGATCACAAGGAATGAAGCATAAGGTAGTGTAAGCTATCCTCAATTAGGGTATTTGTTGGCTTATGTGGTCTTGACCCAGGTTCAAAAGAATTATTTAGCCAAACAAATCCCACAGCTACCGGCCCTTTCGGCAATAGCTCATGATGCGCGGACCGAGGTCTCACCCGAGGTAGCAGGGGAGGGTGCTAGAACTAGGTTTCCGCACCCTGGGGATGTCTTGGATGTGGTTTGGGGCTTGTGCGCTGTTTTGCAGCCTAACACTACGCCAGATCCATGTAAATCGGAATACCCTTATCGCACTTATTATAGATGGAATCACTTATTACTAGTTTGATCTAGTTAAACCGGTCTTTAAGCAAACATTTATTACTTTTGGTTACTTCGTGCATCAAGATTAATCCAGTTCACATGAATTCAACTGTAGCAAATGCATAAATCATAACAGTTCATTTATCATAAAAGAGTACAGTCGGAATCAACACAAAATTTAGAAGAAACTTATTTTTATTATCAATATTCAACAATAGATCCGGATCCACCTTGCGCAGTCAGTTGCAGGGGTCCCTGCACACAGCAGTGGACTTTTCTAGGCCTCTTCACATAGAGCTGCAAAGCCTCTACCTTCTACCCTACTCCCTCGACTCGAACTTACAAACGCTTATAAGCTATTTCCTTGAAGAACCCATTACATTCCATGTTTCTCCAGAACTGCGTTCCCTCATAGAGCCTCGCTATATTTATACTTTCCCTCAGCTCGTGATCCCTTCGTGGGCCGACTCTATTACTATTTATTTACATTATTTTTGGGCGAACTACCCTTTGACTCAACCTACTATAGTTCACGCTCTGCGCTTTTCGTAGAGTCTTTTACCCTAATATTACCCAAAATTTCGGGCTTCACACCCCATACTCGTTCTGCGGGGCTTGCACTACCCAATAGTCCCCCAACACAATCATCGTGACTCGTTCTCAGTCACTTACTCGCGTGGCTAGACTCTTAGTCTTGGCTTCACGGTTCACCTTTCGTTGAGTGCCACTCATCATCAGGCTGCTACTACTTTGTCTCCTGCAATGCTTTTTTGGCTTTAGTGTTTCTACCCTTTCTTCGCAACCGATGATGCTCATTCTTCTTTGCTCGGTTAACATAGAACACCCTGTCCGAGGATTTTAGTGCCAGCGGGGGAGCCACATACAGGTCTTCCTAGTACCACTGTAGTCCTTTCCATCCAACGTATCTTCGCTTCGCACCATCCGCTGCAACCTGTGTTGCAATTTTGCAAGACCCTGGCTGCTGTTTGTCGGATCTCACTCGTCGAGAAACATCAGAGGCAAATTAGTTCCTACAGTTCCACCCATGGTCGCCTTTTGTCAATCGTTTTGTTGTTCTGTCGTAATGCACCATCCTACCCCTAGGTGGGGCAATGATATCTGAACCAATTCTACTTCACATTCCATGTTTTCCAGTACATTCCTTGTTAGTAACACTGCAGCCTACGGGATACCCACAGCTAGCAATACCGAATTCCCTAGAGAATCCTAACCCCCCTTGACCAGATTACTACCTTCGGGCGCTTGCTGGGTGTAGAGATGCTGAACAGCTCCATCTGTATTTCCTAAGCGTAGGTTGCCCAGTGGATTCCCCATGGTGATTTATAAGCCATGCGAACTTCAAATGCCTAGATTGCTGCTCATTCCAGCTCGTGTAATTTTCTCATGTGAAATCCGTGGTCGATCATTTCATATCTGGTTCGTACTGTGGCTCTTAATTGCCCGCTGCCTACTCCCTTTTTCCATAATGTAGCCATCTTGTCATGAACAGTGGTATTAACAATCATCATTCCTTGGAGCGGCTCACCCACGTGCCTCTGTCAGTGGAACCACACACCTGATTGTTGGCCAATTATACACTAACATTGATACCGATGAATCTTTTCCTTAGACGGCTTGATCGTCCCTTTCTCTCTTTCAACTGGTTGGAGCAGTGAGACTCTTCGTGGAATGGTTAATCAGGTAGTCGGCCTACCTATATAGAGCTTCAGGCAAATGCCATTCACTCTTCGCGGGAAGGGGTCTCCGTTGAGCTTAGCTAGTTGAACTGTGCCCCCATCAGTTCTTTAACAACATAAGGCCCAAACCAATGCATACAGAGTTTACCTGGGAATTTCTTGAACTTGTTGTCATATAACAATACAAGGTCATCCTTCTTGAATGTGCGCACCTTGATATGGCAATCATGTCATGTTTTCTCGCATTGTTTCTGTACCTGCTAATGAAATCCCACCAGAAATCATTCTTCATCCAGTTCATCAAGTTGTGTGAGCCTTTCATCCAAAGCCCCATGATCTGCCTTTCCTGTAGCTACTGCAATTCATAGGCTAGGCACAATATATTTCATAGGCATCACAACCTCCTTACCATAGACTAGTCAAAACAGTGTCTGGCCTATCAACTTTTTGCACGTGGTTCAGTATGCCCATAGCACAGCAGGGATGTGTGAGTCCCAATTGTTCCATCGTGCATTGCAGATCTTAGTCAGCGCGGTTTCCAAAATTTTGTTGAATGCCTCAACGGTCCCATTTGCTTGCGGATGGTATGGCATGCTCTGTTAGTGATATAGTTGGAATTCCTCAATGAGGTGTTGATAGTTTCGTTCAAAAAATGTGTTCCTCGATCACTCATGAGAATATTAGGGCACCCAAACAAGGTCAACACATTCTCGAACAAGAACTTTTCTGTTGTCATGGTTGTGCAATCCTTAACGGTTGTGCTTCTACCCATCGGGTCAAGTATTCGATCAAAGTGATGATATAGTGTGCGCCAATCTTCCCTCGTGGTTCAATACGCCCGATGAAGTTGATTTCCCATTTCTAAAATCGTTGTAGTGTCACCTATGGCTAAAGTGGCATTTCATCCCTTCGCGATGGCTTGCCTATTCGTTGGCATACATCGCAAGCCCGACAGTATGCTTTTGAATCTTGAAGTAGGGTGGGCCACCATAATCTGACATGAAGAACCTTCTGGGCTGTGGCGCGGCCTGCATTATGTCCACCACCAACCCCTCCATGTGCTTCGACAAGGATCTGTTCTCGCTCAAACTCTGGTACATATCGGTGTAATATATCATCATGGCCCATTTTGTAGAGATGGTCAGCAATCACAGTGAAATCTGTTGCTCGTGTCACCAATCCCTTCTTTTGTTGCACAAAATACCCCTGCGGCACAATGTCGGTAGTCAAAAAATAGATTATATCCTCAAAGTGGCCATCCGTAATGTGCACTACATACAACTGAGCATCCGAGAGTCCTTCTTCTAGGTTTATAGGTTCCTCACCCATCTCAATCTGGGATAAGTGCTCTAGACCCGCATCCAGACATCTCGGATTTACAAAAACCTCAAAATCATATTCCTGAAACAACAACAACGATCGACAAATGCGCCCCCCAAAAACAGGCTTATTCATTAGGTACTTTAGCGCAGAGTGACGATACTTTTGGAGTGCATACACCATTTCCAATCCCTCTCGCTCAGTAATAGAGTATTTTTTCTCAGCTTTTGAAAACCTTTGACTTGCAAATGCAATCGGGTGATCAACTCCCTCCGCACCTTCCTCGATAAGTATTGCTTCTAACACGATACACGACGTGTTGACATGCATGTGGAACTCCACGTCCAATTTTGGAAAGATCAAGATAAGGGAAGATGCCATTTTTTTCCTTCAGCAATTCCAAGCTTTTGTTACATTCTTCATTCCAACAATACGTGGCATCCTTTTTTAACAATTGTTCAATTGGAGCCATGATTTGGGCATAACGTTTTATAAACTTCCGATAGTACCCCATGTGTGCCAGTGTAGCATGGAGTTTTTTGACACTACACGGTGCTTGTAGACCTAATATGACAGCGATCTTTGTCAGATCCACCATCAGGCCTTGCCTATAAACTATGTGACCCAACAAGTTCCCAAAAGGAACAAGGAACATACACTTCTTTAGATTGAGCGCAATCTGGTGTCGACGACAGGTATCCAGCATTAATTGTAAGCTCTCAATATGTTTCTTAACTAGGCAAAAGACGGTCCAATCATCAAGATAGACTTCCAAGAATTTATGTATGAATTCCTTGAATGCAGCTATCACAATGAGGGAAAATATTGTTGGGGTGTTCTTCAGCACGAATGGCATCACTGTATATTGAAAGTAACCCCACTCCATAGCAAATGTCTTCTTGCTTCGATCCTATAGCGTGATCTTGATTTGATGGTATCCAGAGAACCCATCCGTAAAGGACTACGCTTCCTCCCCGCCCATATTTTCTAAGACTTAATCGGTAAAAGGAATGGGAAATGAATCATTAACACAAGCATCATTGAGTTTTCATAGATCCACGCAGATGCGGATCTCACCCTTCTGTTTCTTCTCCTATACCATCATCAGACTTACCCAATTGGACTCCTCAACTAGTTTAATGATCTCGACTTCCATCATCTTTTCCAGCTCTTCTCATACTTTTTCTTTGTATTTTGGATTCAATCGGTAAGGTCGTTGCTTTACTAGCTTCACATCAAGCTTCAAGGTTATCTTCATCATTCCTAGTTCGCCTTGAATCCTTTTTAACTCTGCAATCTTAGTAGGGAAGAGGTCTTGATATTCCCTGAGTAGCTCGACGACCTTTTCCACAGTAGTGTCATCCTGAGAATCCCCAAGCGTAGCATACTTCGGTTCTTCCTCTTTTGCAATATTCACTTGCTTCGTTTTCAATGGCACTGCGACGTCTGGATCTTATATTTCAGGGCCATGCACTTCTCGACTTCCTTCGGATTCTGGCATATTGATGTCGCACGGATCATCCTCGTCCCCTTCCACTTTTACATTGTAACATTCCAAGGCCTAGGTCAGCTGTCGCGACCAATCTGGTTGCAGGACTTCTTCCGACTCAAGCGGCAACGTGAAAATTGTGATCTTTACTAGCTTTAAAACGTCGTCTAGTGTATCCATCCATTGATCCTAAAAAAGAAATGTTGACAAAAGCCTTTCGTGCAAGATATCCCACTCACGTGTTCCATGTCAGAGCTCTGTTTCAGTATACCAATTACTTGGGATGACATCTAAGGTATGATAAAATAGGTGCACCCATTCTGGTTGCGGCTCTTTGCCATAGGATTTGGTCCATTTGCTCAGATCTATGTGTGGATTTTCTCATACATCATATTTCTCCTTTAATTGGAGTGTTAGCTTCCCAAATCATATCTACATCATGCGCTTACAGCTTTGCCAATCTACAAAAGTGCCTTCATGGGTACCCCACCATCTCGCCGGTGTCGCGCGCAAGGTCCATTTGAGCGGATCAAATCACTGGTACTCTGGTACTGCGCTCTCAAACTTCTCCAGGAATACATTTACTATTGTGAGCCTGTCATATATCGACAGCACGTGGTCCTGAGCTTTAATGCAGTATATGGATTTTGTCAGCATATTGCAGCTTGACGTAGTTGCCCCATTCATTCTATTTTGCATTGCTTGTCTTTTTCCTCTGAATCATCGGTGTATGGCTTCGCGTAACCCTGTGAAATTCTCTGTTCCTCCATTACCTTACCCTTTATTGGCCTTTGTGCAGTAATTTGGTAAATACAATCCACGGCTTTGTCTTGCTCGTAGTCGTGCATAGGTTCCGTGTAGCGGGGTTCCTTGGTTGGATCTAGCGGAACAACTACACCTCGTGACGTTTTCTC
Source organism: Pinus taeda (assembly GCA_000404065.3). Lineage (NCBI taxonomy): Eukaryota > Viridiplantae > Streptophyta > Pinopsida > Pinales > Pinaceae > Pinus > Pinus taeda. Next base: position 63,378 of record APFE031301529.1, read on the forward strand.
AAATATCATCTCCTTGTGCTTCAAATTAATAATCCCATTCATGTCGATGGCCCAGTCTATTCCAAACAATGTGGGTTACGGGCTTTTCTCGTCCACTATCTCAATAACTTTAGAATCCGTTTTAGTGCTTGCACCATCCAGGGCAATGGTGATTCCTTGAAGCCTACCCAGGGGCAAGATTTTCTACTGATTTTCCATCCATATTGGATTAGAGACCATTGGATTGGGGGCTTGCCGATACGCTCTTGGGAAAGATGTTTGCATCTGAACTGAGGTCCAAAATGACACGATCCATCTCATAGTCACCAATCCACGCTGTTAACTGCATTTCTTGTCCGGTCTGTGACGTATGGCTCCCCATTCATCAGACTATGCGAGGTTCTCCCCATCCTGCGTATTTGTTAATTACCTCCTACAATCTTTTCACTACCCCATTATCGTGAAGTAATTTCGTGCAAGTTTCTATGAAAGTTGCTAACATCAAGGGACCTTTATACGGCTCAAACTGATCTCCTTTTGAGATTGTACCACTCCTTAGTACCATGTTTACTTTAGGTTCTTCATCGCGTGGTTTGGCCCTTACCATCTGGATGTTCTGTGTCATCGCAGGAGATGTTGTGCTTTTGTCGCAAATTTGTGCTAGCAGCATAAGGCAATCTAGCAGTTCCTGGTTGAATTGTTTGCAATACGGGCATGATACTCAAGGTGGATTTGTGAAATCCTGCATGTAATGTCCAAATCCCCCACAATTTTAACAAATTAGTTGTCCTCGACCCCTTCATGGTCCCATTCTGCCCCGTCCTTGACCCCGTCCTTGGAATCCACTGTGTGCAAACATTGCAACTAGATTTTAACCTCATCCCACAGTTTGTATTCGGTAGGCAGATGCCTAATCCACCAACATTTAGCAATCTCTGTCCTCATGACCCACTGATCTACAAAAGTTGCAAAATATTTGTTGGGGGGTTTGATTGTATTTTGTTAACAGCTAGCAATTATCCATGTTGTGTTTTCCTCCTACTTGACAAATTGCGCACCAGAGTGGGATGATCATGCTCGGCCTTGCCTATGCCTCTGGTCGCAATGGTGCTGGTCCCCCAGTGACCACAAGGCTTACTGCGTCTGGACAATGGTCTTTATCATGTCCCTCGCCCCTACACTTGATGCACCAAACTTCTTCCCAAACTTCCGGTGCCTTGTCTCGTTTTAACTTTTGTATTTCCAAACACAATTTTTGAACCTACACTTGGATTTGTTGAACTCCTAACCCTAGGTCTTGTACCATGGTTTTGTGCAGCCACATTGCTGCCTCCAACGCTTTTGCTTGGGTTGAGATCTTCTATTGTGACAAAACTGATTTCAGATATGGTGTTAACAATGCGATAAACGAAGCATGGTGCTATGCATCCGTAGGGTCATGTTGGCTTCACAAATAGTGCTTTTTAACTTCTGATCTAGATCCCACGAAGTCTCACCAGGCATCATCGTGGTTTCTTTGAATTCTATGAACAACTGTGACTCGGATTTGGCTGGCTAAACTCCTTTTTTAACTCCGTGTAGATGTCCGCTATCCCTGTTGTTGGGTTGCTGCCCTAATATTGCATAAAACATGTTAGTGCTTGGTCCTGTAGTGTGCTGACTAAGACGACTTTCTTGATGTCATCATTCATGATCTGTTATGCATTCCATACTGAATTCAATACAAACCAAAATTTTTTTGGATCTTCACTTCCTGCTCCCTTGAATATTGGTAATTGGATGGCGCTCACCATGATTATTGTCCTGAGCCTTCGTTGCTCTTTCCTCTAGCATCCTCGGCTTTCACACCAGAAACCCCTTACACAGATCCCGGTCCCGACAATGGAACCATTTGTTGGCTTATATGGGCTTGACCCAAGTTCGAAAGAATTATTTAGCCAAACAAATCCGTAGCTATTGGGCCTTTTGGCAACAGCGCATGAAGTGCGGACTAAGGTCTCAGCCAAGGTAGTAGGGGAGGGTGCTGGATCCAAGATTCTGCACCCTGGGGATGTCTTGGATGTGGTTTGTGGCTCACACGCTGTTCTGCAGCCTCGCACTATGCCAGATCCATGCAGATTGAAATACCCTTATCACGCTTATTACAGATGGAATCACTTATTACTAGTTTGATCTAGTTAAAACGGTCTTTAAGCAAACATTTATTACTTTTGGTTACTTCACGCATCAAGATTAATCCAGTTCACATGAATTCAACCGTAGCAAATGCAGAAATCATAATAGTTCATTTATCATAAAAGAGTACAGTCGCAATCAACATAGAATTCAAAAGAAACTTATCTTTATTATCAATATTCAACAATACAGCTAGATCCACCTTGCGCACTTAGCTACAAGGGTGCACGCACACAGCTACGGACTTTTCCAGGCCTCTGCACACACAACTGCAGAGCCTCTACCTTCTACCCTACTCCCTCGACTCAGACTTACAAACACTTTTAAGCTATTTCCTTGCAGAACCTATTACATTCCATGTGTCTCCAGAGCTTCTTTTGCTCATAGAGCCGTGCTCTATTTATACTTTCCCTTGACCCGCGATCCCTCCGCGGACCGACTCTATTACTATTTCTTTACATTATTTTTGGGAAGAGTACCCTTTGACTCAACCTACTATAGTTTGTGCTTTTTGCTTTCTGGAGAGTCTTTTACCCTAATGTTACCCAAAATTCCAGGCTTTGCACCCCATACTCATTCCGTGGGGCTTGCGCTACCTAAGAAGGGGAATTTTGAGGTCTAAACTGGGCCTCCTAAGGAAAATAATGAAATGATAGTTCAAGTAATAAAATAAGGTTACAATTTTTTAAATAAAAACAAAAGTTACTTCTTTTATTCTATTTTTGGATGATCTCCTTGTAGGTTCACTCATATACCAAGTGTAGACACCATTGGATGCAAAATTAAATTCCACATCCTACGAGTACAGACTCTGCATACTTCTAAGTAGAACTACATTGAAAGTAATTGAAAATACATAACTAGGGTTGTTACAAGTACCCATTTTGCATACTTCTAAGTAGATCCACATTGAAAAAAATAAGATCAAGGTCATGGGACACATATTCCAAGTTGAATGTTGCGTAAACCATCCTAGTATGGGTGTTCATTTGGTTTATTATGGTTAAAGAAATTGGCAAAGGCAATGGAAAAAGGCTTTGGAAAGGCAAGAGGCATTATTTGGCATTTTATTTATGAAAATAAAGGAAATTAGGTGAAAAGGAATCTTAAAGGTCACAAGTTGCATGTGAGTAGGAAATTGAAGGAAAATAATGGAAAATGAAGAAAAATAGAGGCCTCATTAATAAAAGAGCTTATAAGGATCAGTTGGTAAGTTTTTGATAGTTCTACGGTGGAGCTCTCTCTCTCTCTCACTCTTGGACACTTAGATTTTTCTTGGAGCACTTCATCCCTGGATCAAGAAAAGAAAATAAAGGACAAAGAAGGCAAAGGGAAGCAAAGATCAAACAAGGAAGAGAAGGATCAAGTGGCTACAACAGGATTACTTGCAGGTATCGATTTGCATGTGTTATTTCCTTGCTAGATTTGGCATGCATGTGTGCATTTGGTTCTCTTGTTGTCATTGGCATGGGTTTTTCCAAGTGTGACAATGTTCTTCAACATTTCCTTACCATTTTCGGATAGTCATGGTTTGATGGGTGCTCTTTTATTTGGTTAAGTTGGATTTCCAGATGGTTTCGAAACTAAGTGAGGTGGTCTCTGAAAGAAAGAAGACAAGGCCTAGGAATCCTTGTACAAGACTCAGATTGTGGTAAAGGTGGATTTTGTGTGCCTTGGTGGGCCTAGGAATTCTTGACCAGTGAATGGTGGAATATATGGTAAATCTTAGAGGTGTGTTCCCTCGATCAGGCCGATGAATCCTTCACTAGTGAATAGAGTGATATATGGTAAAGGATGAAGGTTGGAGCCTTGATTAGGTCTAGGAATCCTCGATCGTTATATGGGAGGATATACGGTAAAGCATAGAGACTAGGAGACAAACAAATTCCTCATGGTGTAGGTGGAGAAATCCGGTGGAATCCACGTTTGTTTAGGGACTAGTGATCTCGTGGGGATTGTGGTAAAGCTCGAGGAAACATGGTTGGTTTGGTTTTGAGTCCCACATTTATGCTTGTAATATGGCACATGGGTGATTGGCTTAAAGAAAGATTTGGCTCAACCAATCTATGGTCGGGTGGTTCATGGACGTCCCATACCTTTTTGGATCTTTCTTTCATTAATAATAGATTATTCTCCTTGGTATTCATTTGTAAATGTATTGGCTCATATGTGGATTTTATGGTTGTTATATCATTGTTATTTATGTTTGTTATATGTTGGTTATGAGTATGTTTTATGACAGACTTGATGTATGGATCTCGTCATGTTTTGAGTTAAAAATGAATATACAATGAATACATGACCTAATATATGATAATGGAGCTATTGTGATATGGCAACAATTCTTCTTTACGAATCTTAGATAAGTATGAGACTCCTGTGCTCAGATATGATGTTATGACCAGTAGATTCCATATTTGTGACATCTTTTACAAAATGCCTATCATAGCTAGTGGGGGTCCAGTTAAGTTATTGATCAAGTGTTTGCATTAACACCTTTGTTCTAATGTCATTTATCATTTCAGAAAGTTTCATGAAGTTCTAGGTAGTGGCCTGAGTCCTAGCCCTAAAAAAGTGGCACAAAATTTGGGGTCATTGGCTAAGAAATCGCTGAAAAAGTCCATGGTCGTTGGCATACCCTTGATGTGGGAGCGACTTGATGGCCTCAGTCGCATGCATGAATTGTCATGGGAGCGACTGAGGGTCCAAATCAATGAAAATGTCAAGTTTCCTCAAGGGTTGGTCACTTGGAAGGGTTGGTTGGCTTCTAAAGGTTCTGTAGCATGTGTGGAAGATCATATTGGTTTCGTTTTGTTCATTCCACTTCCTTAGTTGTACATGGCCATTTGAATCACACCATAGTAGCCTCTCATCACATGTTTACCCCAACGAACCGATTAACTTGGGTAAATGTGCGAGGAGGGTGTTACAATACTCATTGGATGTGGAATTTAATTCTATATTAAACAGGTGTCTACACTTGACATTTGAGTAAACCTACAAGGAGATAAGATGAAAATACAATTAAAAAAAGTAGTTTTCTTCTTTTCTCTCAAAATTCTCTTCCCCTTGGGACATCATCATCTTGAATCCTATTGATTATTTTAAAGTTGATTTTCTTAGTACTTTTTTTTCAGGCCCATTATTTACCTCAAAATTCCCCTAAATTCAATTACCATCAAGAAAATAAATCTTAAAACAAAACCAAAAAAGTCTTTTCACTTTCCAATTAGTGAAATCATCTTATTTAATTAAGGGAAACATTTTTTATCTAATCAACTTTTTGAGTCTTTCAATATTAGGCCAAAGACTTCTCCAATTGGGTGTATCACAACCCAAATATTCTTTATGTGGCAAGAAAAGAAGTTTAAAGCATTTATATTTTGTTATTTTGCTAAGTTCTCTTTGGGATGGAATTTTAAATTTTGTAATCAATTGCTTGTTGAAGATATATCCTAGAAATCCAGCTTATCAAGTGACAAGCTCATTATAAATTAACTAAATTAGTTTTTAAGAAGGTATAAACACTAATACAAATTCTTGTAATATGATATCATCTTGATTTGTTCAAATCTTCACATCTAAATTATTGTTTACGATCGAAGGGGTGAAATTATTGAGGAGTGAAACTCCACCATCTACTTAAGTACTATGGGGAATGCTTTAAACCATGCACATGAAATCCTTGTCCCCCTCTACCCTCCATAACTTGCTCCGAGTTATCTCAACTCTTGAAAGAAAAATATTTCTATCAAAAATTCAATTGTTGTCTTGTCCTTCATTTACATATTAACAAGTTTTATAATTTAGATCTTATCGTTTCTAATGTCAATAAGCCTCTTAAGCCTATAATAAAGAAGAATCTGACAATACCTAATTCTAACAATGGTTTGATTTTGACCTCTAAGGATCATGATGAGTCTTCTCCCAATCAATGGTTCCTATTACAATGTAGAATTAATGTCTCTTCTTTTTATTGCTTGGATTCTAATTTTAAGTGGCAATATTTTAATTATAATCAAATGGGTGTGAAAAAATGATTAGAGGTCAAGTTTTAGATTAAACATCCCTAAATATACTACAAAATAAATGGTGGTCAATGCTTAAGTTTCGATGTTTTCTTGAATAACGATGTCTTCTCCCAATGGAAAATACTTTCATCCATGTAGAAAGGTAATAAATAAGTCATACCAAAACATGATGGTTGAAACATGTTAGGTATGTTACCCAACAATAACTTCTAACAATGTCAACCATGAGCTTCACGAGGTCCATGGGTACAAATCCCCATCAAGGTATTCATTGTTTTCATTTGTGTGGTTTTCTGATTTGCAATGCTCACATACTATTATGTAATCAGATCACAAAAAATAGAAGAAACGATAGATCAAAACTTGAAAATAAGCCTCTTCGAGGGGGGCACCTCCTTTTATATCACATAAATGAACAATTCTTGGATGATACAAATGACAAGACCTCCTTTGTGTATATAGGAGTCTAAAGGGTGACAATATAATCAAAGCCTACAACACAATAATAATGTAAGGGCACAACAATAACAACAATGGGTTTCTATGGGGCACAACAATAACAATATGGGGGCTACAATAGAACTATAGGGACCTGACATACTCCTCCCCTTCAAAAATGTTTTTTCCTCAACATTTGAGTATTTTGGGATGTTGTTGTATAAAATACTCATCCTCCTGTGTGGAATGTTCAGTCGGCAAATTCTTCCACTTAATGAGATACTCTGAAATTGATCGATTCCCTAGCTATACGGTTATTGTTTTCATGACTACTTCAGGATCCAATATGTTTTTTCCATCCTTGTTAAGTTATGGCAATATTGTTTGAACTAAAAGCTTTTCACCTATAACCTTCTTTAAGCATGAAACATGGAAAATTGGATGTACTCGAGAAGATGTCGGAAGCTCCAATTTGCGTGCCATAGTACCAATATTTTGCAACACCTTGTAAGGACCATAGTAGTTTGATGATAATTTATTATCCTTCTTAGCTTTCTTGAGGGACATTTGTTTGTATTGTTGTAGCCATAAAATACCAAATTACTTACGTCAAAAATATTTAACTGCGATGTTGATCTGCCTATTGTTTCATTCGGTTATGCACCAGAGTTAACTTATCCTTTAAGAGTTGGAGAACTTGTTGTTAATGCTTGATGTGATATTTCATTGCTTGAACGTTAGAATTTTATCTTAAAAATGATGTGATGGATGGTGGATGATATCCATAAAGTGCCATAAATGGGGTCATTTTTGTTTCGATATGGAAGGAAGTGGTATGCCACCATTTTGCCAGAGATAACCACTTGACCCATTGTGTTTGTTTATCAGATACACAACAACGAAGATATCCTTCCAAACATTTGTTCACTATCTTAGTTTTCCAGTCATATATAGGATGATAAGATGAGCTATGAGTTAATTGAGTACCAAGGCAAGAAAATAATTATGTCCAAAAGTTTCTAGTGAAAATGGGATCTCTGTCACTTACAATAATCTTTGGGTTTCCATGTAGCTTTTGCATTGTTACCGTAAATGCAATAGCAACTCTACTAGCTTTAAAAGGATGAGATAGTGCACAAGAGTGTGCATACTTGGTAAGTCTATCAAATACCATCATGATGACACTCTTTCCTTTAGAATTGGGTAAACCTATGATAAAATCCATTGAGACATCCTCCCAATGCTCACTTGGAATGGATAAAGGTTGTAACAAACCAAGGGTTTTAGTTGTCTCAAATTTATTTTGTTAACTTCAGACCATGATCATGTAATTTATTACCTTTAATGAATTTATCATACCTAGGATCTGACTCACAGAGATTAAATGACTTTCATAATGTTTCTTAGTGCAGCCTAAATTTTATAGGTTTGTTTTTTTCAACCGGTTTCACAGCTAAAGTTTGTTACAAAAGCATGGTTATAGATATTTGAATGTAGTTGTGTTCTAAAGTGGCCACGTGAATATGCATATTTAACTTCTAGGACATGAATATGATAAAACACAATTCTTTGAGTACTTTTGAGGTGAAGGTGAATATGGTTTACACTGACTTCATTAATTTGCCTAGAAAAGAGTTGCAAGGTGCTATTAATGGTGAAATCCCTGCAAAGGGTTCTAATGATTTCCATACAAAGCTTACAAGGCTCACAAGGGTAATGCATAGTTATTTTTAGATGTGAACAATTAGCAAGCTCGATTTAGAGGCTAGTTCAAATTATTTTGCCGACATTAAATGAAAATGGAGATGCTAACAAAAAGATATGGCTTGAAGGCTTTGTGAGGAAAATGGTCCACTATCTTTTCCCACGAGTTGTTATTGTGCTGAGTGGTGTTCTACATCTCGGTGTGGGGGAGATGTATAAGAATTAGGCATAATGTAAGAAATATTGTATGCCAACATTTTTTAATGTCAGATCTATTATAACTAACTAGAAAGAAAACAACACAATTTAATATCTACTTCAACATCAAAAGTAAATGTACAAATAAATATAAACCACACAATCAATATCTCGATCACTCAATCATTGAATTTGTCCATGGACATGAATGAATGGGAGTAGGAGGAGGTGGAAAGCAGTTGCAGGACCTCAATACTATGCATAGGAAAACAAATTGAGGTAACTGCCAGCCTTTGGAAACCTTTGATGATTTATTTTTGTTCACTAGTCCCTCATTTAGTATTTCTTGTTGGAGGGTCGTGGCATGGATTTTTTGGTCAGTCGTGCCTCTTTCTTTGCTGATTGGATGGGTATGTGGATTTTCCTGCGTAGATGATCGAATTTCTTTTCCTTTTCATTCATGTTTTGTAGATAACAAACATATACACAAGACAATTAATAGCAACATGATGAGGGTTTTTGAGGAACAAATTGTGCATTGCGAATATTTAAAAATTTATGAGTGGAAGGAGAGTTTTCGATCTCCTATCCAAAGGCTGCATTTGAGGAATTTTGATCTTATATAATTAAAACTATTTGCATAAACCTCAATTACTTACTTGGCGGGATTAGGCACAATCTTTCTTATATTCTCGTTTTTATACAAACAAAGAATGAAATATTAACTCAATGGATTGTGCTTATAAACTTCTTTGTCATCCAGTGGTGATACAATGCACACAAATAACAATTTCAATGGTTTCTAAATCACCTGTATTCATTCACCTAAACATTGAACAAGTTGTTTAGGGCACTATATCAAAGACTTGTCTTGATTCAACCTTTCCTTCATGAGATTTCTTAGTTGTATTCTTTATTCTCTTTACACGTTTCCTTGAGGGACATGAAAGGAAGAATATTATACGGATTTACCAATGGATGGGGACATATAGCTCTCTAAACCCTATATAGTGATGATACCAATACAAATTTTCAGGAGTGATACCCCCATTCTTTGAGGAAAGACAAATATATCTAAGGCTCTTGTTGTTCTTTCCTTCCTTATTTCCCCATGGGAACCTTCCTTATTTGGTTTATGACTATGAGAGAGTATCAATGAAGATAGATTTTATAGTTACAACCAATTCTTAATATCATAGGAACATTATATGATTTCCTTTTATTCATAGTTTGGTTCATACTACTACCACGTTATGCCAAATTGAAGAGATTTAGTTCTACCTATAATCTATGGTGATTACTTTTTAATAATTGCCATCTATTAAATAATTAATGATTATGGTTTTCACTTGATACCCAAGTACCTTAGACAATAAAACCATGTTCATTATTTTGGGATCATTTTGAGATTGTACAAGATTTAGATTAATCGAAGTGCGTGCATTTTTGGAGTTACATCTAGAAAGCTACTTAGTCTTGCTAAAGGTTACCCTAGAAAATTATTCATTAAAATAAATAAAGTATGAAATTAAATATTTTTATAAAATGTGGCCTTTGTGAGAATATATCGTAAACCATGAATATATTATATATATATATATATATATATATATATATAATATATATATATTATATATATATATATATAATTTATATATATTATATATATATATCAACCACTATGGTAACACATATAATTATGACTTAGTATGGTAGAGATGGGGTAATTTCCCGTTAAACAATTTTACTTGGTCAAATTACATAAAAATAAAATAAAGAAAGCATACATTTAATAAGTATAAGTATAATTATAATCAATAATAATTAGTAATTAAACCATCCTAGATCCATCCTAACTCTGGATCTACCAAGGACTGAGAGGGACCAGGGATCAAATATATTGAGATGAAAGCCTCTTTTAGAGTGAAAAATGATTTGATCTCTGAACCCTCTCAGGGATTGGTAGATCTAGAGTTAAGATGAATCTAGGCTGGTAATAAAACAAAACTTGAATATTATTGAAGAGAAAAATGGGCCACTATCTTTGCCTAGGAGGAGGTGTTATAATAAAATGTTTTAGGCAATTGAAGGGGTTATAGTTGCTGATGGGTATATTTGGTTAAAATCCATGGTGAAATTCCAAAGTTTGTTTAGTGGTTTTTTTATCTATAATGATTATATGGATTTTTTATTGATAATATGTAAAAGAGTTATTTAACAAAAAACAATGTGGCAACTCTAAGAGAACTTAATAATTGTTCTAATTATTAATTAGAAAGAAGAGACCAAGGTCCACAATGGCTCTTACCTCACACCTAAAGCTTAAATTTATGGACAAGTTATTGTATGAGATACTTTTTATGAAGAGTGATAGTAAAACTAAAATAAAGTGAAGTAGAAGTGTGGCTTGAATGATCCCGATTATGTAAGGAGGTGAAAAACAGAGACAAAGTCCAAGTTGAAGTCAAATCAAGTAATAGTAAAGGTAAAATCTTGCCAAATCATGATAGTGCCATGACAAATAAGTTGTTAAAACCAAGGTCATTGACCGCCTTGTTGGACTTTGCACAACCCAACAAGCAACATAGTTATGTGCATGTAATTTTAGGCAAATGAAGAAGATTGGGGATGACAAGAGAAGATTATGAAAACTTCATGGTAGAATAAGATGAAAAAGGAAAGTACAAGAAACATGAACAAAAAAATATTCAAGTAGAAGAAAGAAGGCATAAAGGACAAGAGAAAGATCAAGACAAAATACATAGAAGGAAGACTACTAGACATGAAAATAAGAAGAAAAATGCATTGAAAAAGAGAGAGAAGGACAAATAAGGATGAAGAACAAAGGGAATGGAATATTAAAATGAAGAATGAAGAAACAAGGTAAGCATAAGTATTATTGTGTGTGGAAAAATCGATGTAAAACATTACGAAATCCATGAAAAGTGAGATACCTAAGAAGTTTAATAGTCCTCAAATAATGTTCCTTTGTACAAAGAAGTGGTATTAGTCCAAATTTTCTATAAAGGCTACATTAGCTTAAAATGAAAATTTGATATTGTATGTACCCAAGTCAAATTTTGATGTAATCCTAATAAAGAAATTATACTCAATAATTTCAATGTTGCATGATTTGTGGTAAACAAAAAATCACTTTCCATGACAGATGAAGGTTCATGTTCAGTTAGAAACCACTTGATGCAATGCATGGTTCACGGTAAGATAGAAACACCTGTGGATGTGATGGTTGAGGATGATCAACACAAACCAAGATGATGTAATGGTTGAGGGTATCCCAAAAACACCTATGTGTGGATATAGGCGTGGCAAAAAAAAATTGGATTGAGGATTGATGATGATGTAGGGGGAGTAAAAGATATAGATGTAAACATTTTTAAGTATTGTTTTTAAACTTTGCATGAGAAAAAATTTCCTAGGGAAATAACAAGTACAATTATTGGGGACTCATGTATTCGAATGAATGGTATCTTTTTAATATGTACTTGAATAAATGATTTTTATTTTTATTTTTTGTAGGTACAAGACGAAAGTTCAAGAACAAAAATAAATACAAAGACTAAAAAAGAATAGTGCAGAAGATAGAAGATGAAGACAAAAATCATCAAAAGAAAAATCCTTAGAAGATGAAAATGAGATTAATTCAAAAGAAAACTAAAGATAAGGGATGATAAGTACATAATTGAAATCACAAGTAATCATCAAGGGTGAGTATGAAGGGTTAACTCCTACATGTGAATCATCCTCCCTCCAGATAGGGGCAACTCAGAAACCTACCGAAAGGAAGGCCCAAGGAATCAGAGGCACTGGAGTATAGGCACGGAGTGATCGAGAACCCAAGCAACAAGCAGCGGATACCAACAACGGTAAATCCTAATCTGGACACGAGAAATCAAAGTTGAAGTACTGTGAATAAGACCACTTATCTGGAATGAATAATGCCCATCATAGGATGGATTTGTAATAATGTAGACGAAGCATAAAATTCCGTAAAAGAATCAATGATGAGAATAAATGAGAAAAAAGGAGAGAAATTAGGGATGAATATCAATTGAGATATTCATAGAGAGATGATTTTTGACATAGTTATTCATCACTTTGAACTAAAAATCTAACTATGAAATAGTTGTTATGCTCACCTAAAGTTATATAAAAAAACTAATTTTACAATAGAAACACACAAGGAAATGGTTTAATTAATAGAATTTTCGCCTTCGAGGGTTTCATGAGTGTAAACCCCTACATCCTTTAATTCATGTCTATGTGTACATATTCATTGTTAGTTATTAAAATTTACACAAAAAAGACCCTTAAATTTTGAATTTTTTAAATTATTTGTAATTTATGAAGGAAAAACAAATATGATCATTCTGTAAAACTATTTTTAACAAACTATCAATCTCACTTCCAACTCTCTGATGCTCAATGAGAATAATATATTTTATATTATATGAGAATGGATGTAAATCATGAAAAATATTCATGATTCAATGTTAATTACTTTCCTTTGGAAGCTAAAGAATAAAATCAAATTTGATCTGGTTTGCTCTCATATATTCCTTGATATTGTGTAACCTTCAACATCATAAAATCCATCAAAAATCTCATTCCAATATAATATTATCATAGCATTGGTATATCAAATATTTTGAATCTCACTTCATATAAGCTTTTGAGAGACACTTGAACACCTTAACTTTCTAAACCTCCATGTACATTTTTATCGTTTTCAATATGGTAATTGAAATGACATTTAATGTCTTTAGTTATTGTGTTTAGATCCTAAGCCTACCATAATGTTATTTCCTTTGTTACCTTTACTCTTGTCTTAGATTTTAAAAAATTCAAAATTCAAAATAATTAGTCATGGGATATGGGTGTGACTTGCAATGGCATTGAAACTTATTATTGAGCTTCACTGCAAATGTGTGGTAAAATGACAATTTTGAAGAGAAGTTAATGTAACATGCCCACCCCCTTAAATCTGAAGGATAAAGTGTATATAGAACTAACATCACCTTAAGGAAGTGAGGTTGTCAAATTTATACTTCCTTTATCTGCTTAAAATGTTGCAAAGCTTTTTTTCTATCAAAATTACCCAATATAGAGCTATCATGTAACTAATTCTAGAACATGACAAATGGATATCCATGTCAATGTATAGATTATAAAAAATAGCTGGATATAAAAGAGTATCCACAATTCTGTGTCATAAAAAACTATAAAGTGAAATTCAAAAACTATAAGTATAATGAACATGTGTCATCATCCTTCCTCGGAAGAGCTTGCAAAGCCAGGATCTTGAGTTCTTAGTCTTGATGATGTTTGTTTCCCACATCAAAGATGCATATACACATGCGTCAACGAAGTGTTCAAGCTAACAAGACAATATCACAATTTCTTTTAACCCACTTGATATCATTAAGATGGATAAGTATCTCATTGTGATCTTCTTGCTTTTCCTAGATGACTCTACCCAATATAGTTTTCATTTGCCAGTACAAAATGATAAAGTGGAGGTACTAATTTTGGCATTCCCTAGTGTGTCCAAGATTTGTAACCCAATCAACAATGTTGGCCTAAATCTCAGAGTTAGAGTGGTGTGTTCTTATTACGAATAGCTTGAGCTTTGAGCAACTAGATTTTGTCTTGAATTTTTGAGGGTGTAGTCATATGGTAGAGATAAGTAGTAGTTTGGGATTGTGACTAGCCACGAGGCTCATCCAAGTGGCCTTGGCCACTTGAGCCACCCTCGATTGCATTCATTGTTGAGGCATGACGATAAGAAGAAGCATGGGCCAAACTATAAAAGCCTTAGGAAATAGTAGGAGGTTGGGGTTGTTGGGTCCCTATAATACTAGTGATTATCCCATTACTATGGTAGTTGTACCCCTTATTAATATTGTTGTGCCCCTATTACCCCCATATTGTTATTACTGTGCCCCATAGGATCCCTCTATTGTTATTTTTGTGGCTTTATATTATTATTGTTAGGTCGGTTGGGTTATATTGTGACTCCTTAGACTCCTTTATATAGAAAGGAAGGTTTTGTCATTTGAATCATCCAAGAATTGTTCATTTGTGTAATTTAAAGGAGGTTGCCCCCTCGGAGAGGCTGAATTCTAAGGTGTTGATCCCACTTCAATAAAGGAAGTGGCCAGAAGCTGACGCTACTACTTATGTGTTTTTCACATTATTGAGATCGAAAAATTGCTCCATTTGTAATATCCATGTTGTGGGATCCTTGCCATCAAACTTCCTCATATCGATTTTTCGAATATGGTGGGTCTTCGATCCAACATTAGAGTCTATGAAATGATGATTAACATTTCTTTTGTTCTCATCATGAGTTTCCTTTACTACCCTTTCACCTTTAGTAAGCATTTCTTGTAGAAACTTTGTCAAATCTGTCTTCAAATCTTCCATGCCTGTCTTCAAATCATCCATCTTAGCTTCCACATCACTCATCTTAGTTTCTACGCCTTTCTCTAAATAATCCATCTTAGCTTCTACATATTTCTTTAAACCATCCATCTTAGGTTCTGTTGCTTTTTGTGCAAGTGATACTTGTTGCACTTGGTCTCGTAATTTTGATATATCATGTTGCATTTCTTCCTCTTCTTCATGAGTCATGCTAGAGATTTCAGGTTGATTACTAGGTGTTTTCATTTTCTTTCCTCAGGGCATCAATTACCGATAATAATGCTTTGCTATGCCCTTTGAATTCCTTCAAACTAATTTTTCAAACCAAGCTTATTAAAAAATTTCAAAAAAACTACACACTTTTTTTCACTTTGTAGGAGCTTGATGTTGAATCTGACGTATCTCTATAATTTCACATCATCTAGTTATGAAATTATGATCTGTGGTAGCCCTTTGTGTCCTCTTTCTAATGCCACCGGTCTGATCCAAATTGGATTCTCTAGGGAAGAGTTATTCCAAATCTCCCACAGTGACCTGATTATAGACTAGTTCAGTAGAGCGAACTTGTACGACATTCCACGAGTCACTGTTTCGACCTTTGGCTCTGAAAAATATATAAAATAAACTACAGTCCAACCTCTTTCTGTACCTTCTTACAAAATTTCAATCTGATGCTCAAAGAGAAAGTTATGACGATTTTCCCTAGGTCACCTGTTTGGAATGTAATTCAAGACTTTGCAAAAAGACCAACTTCCTCAGATCATATCTCCACAAATATAGTGCAAAAAACTATGAAATTTAGACCCACGGTTCAAATTTGATTTCGTCTCAAAAGGTTTTTTCTTTTAGGTTCTGAAACATCGCAGAAAAAAAGTTATAGTGAAAATTCCATGGTGACCTATTTGGAGCAGAAAAACCCTAGAATCCAAAGCTCTGATACCAAATGTTATGAAACCAGCTCACAAAAAGATAGAAAAGATAGATCAACACCTTAGAATTTAGCCTCTTCGAGGGGGAAACCTCCTTTACATTACACAAATGAACAATTCTTGGATGATTCAAATGACAAAACCTCCTTTCTATATATAGGAGTCTAAGGAGTCACAATATAACCCAGTCGGCCTAACAATAATAATATAAAGCCACAAAACTAACAATAGAGGGATTCTATGGGGCACAGTGATAACAATATGGGGACAATAGGGGCACAACAATATTAATAAGGGATACAACTACAATAGTAATGTGGTAATCATGAGTATTATAGGGACCTAACATAATCTTCTTGAGTGATCAATTTATCATTAATCACATATATGATGGGTATCCCTTTCTAGATTAATGCTTCAATTCTGTTACAAAACCTGTTCACTTCCAGCTCTAGTGTCTCACACCTTTCTTCCAATTGATCAATGAGGTTTCTTTTAGTCAAAAAGTTCTTGACTTCTAATATGGTAGCAATCCTATCACTTATTCCTAATTCTTCAAGTTCATATTTAGTCTTCGAATTCAGGAATTTGATGATAATGGAGGCTTCTATGGGCATATTCCCCAACTTTTCTCTTACATGAACAATGGTTTCTGTAGCATTTTCTACTAATTATTTCGGTCCAAAAATGATTTGGATACATGGGAAAATCTCATTCATAGAGTTGTCTGACCAATTGATGTATCCTTTTCCACCTTCTGCGATCTATCCAATAGTCTTTGTGATTTCTGCACTTCAGCCATATGAGAAGCTTATGTTCTGGCTTTCTCTTCTTGCAGAGCTTTGAGCCGCCCCTGCAATTTCGTGATCTCTTCTCACTGGATTCACATATTCTCTAGTGTTTTTGTTACTTGTTCAACACTTGTAGTTTGCGTGAAAGAAGTAGTTTTAGTTTCTTTTCCTGTTGCTGGGAGCTGAGTGATGGGTGGCATCCAAGGGAACTATGGCCACCTTCCAACTTTTTTCCTTCTCTTTGATCATTTTTTCCATTTCTCCCTCCATCTGTCTGATCTGTTTATTATTCTCTATGATTAACTTCATCATGTCGGCCTTTTGTGTTTCATTTTATTCAATGTCTTTAGTCAATGGATCCTTTGCAGCCAGCAGCTTCAGCTGCTTTTTCAATGATGTAATATCCAAAGTTTTCTTCTTGATGATCTCCTCTACAACACTTATATCTTTAGGATCATATCCTATCTTGACTACCAAATCTTCCAAATATTTGATCCTATTATCCTTTGCTAAGGAGGATACCTTTTCCATTTTCAACTGGGACTGGATATTTGCATATGAAACCTACAACTTAGACAATGACATGGTAGTACTAGTTAATGTAGAAGAAATCATTTCACCAGTTTGCTTAGGCATCTCCATTTGATCAATGGGATGGATGTCTTTGGTGTTGAACTCAAATGTAGTACTCTTGTATCCTGTTGATGTTTTGGAAGTGGAATTTTGGCCTCAAGGAAGGCCATCTTCATCTTTCCCTCCTCTGTATCAAAAACTGATATTAATCTACTTTGTGAGTTGGAAGTCTACTTCCAAAATTGATTGTAGGTATTGTTCTTAAGAATCTCAATCTTAAGTTTGATTTCTTGGTACCTGTCAAAAACACTCTTTTCCTTTTCTCCCTGGACATCTTGAGAAGATAAATCTATTTCTTTTTGACCATGCGAAATTAAAGGTCCAGTAGAAGATGTAAAAACTTGCTGCTTGAAGGTGGTGAGTCTCCAATTATGATGGCAGCATGCTCTTCTATCTCCTTTTCTACATCTGTCCTAGGAGTCACCTTTTCCATTTTCCTGTAACTGATCCTGAACTCCTTGGCCTCACTACCTGTTGTTGATGATAACCCCTCCTCTCTATGTCTTTTACTTGTTTTTCTTGAGGAGTGGGACTCTGTAAATATGAAGTAGAAAACAATTGTTCTTCAACTTCTTGCAAAGTATTCTCTGCCCAATCTAACTGATTTGCATACTTTTCTATCTCAGACCTTGAGGTATGGATATAGGGAGTAGTTTTGTTTTCTACTCTGATCTTGGAAATTATACCCCAAGGATCATAAAACCATGTGAAACTCACGCTGAATTTCATCTCCTTAAGAATTTTATTTGCTTCTTCTCCTACTATCCTGGTATTGCATATGAATGGACCCACCCGTGTGTTTATGCGAAACTAGGACTTATTCTTTGCCACCACAAATTAAATATCATATGAATTTAGCATTTGTATGATGTATTGAAGGGAAAAAATCCTCATGGGGAAGTATTTTGGGAGTTTTTATTGTGCTAATTCAAATCCATAAACTCTGATTGTGTATAGTTTTGGTATAAATACTAGTCTCCAGTCTTAGCCTGATCTGTTAGATGTAAAATCCTTTTGATATCATCACTGGTTCTAGGCTGTGTGGAAATTTTTAGGATGTTCATGGATGGGTGAACAAACTCCTCAAATATCACATGTTGCTGGTTTCCCTCATCATCTAGCTTTTGCATAGCAAAACTGAACTTGTCTGCTTAATAATAAAGAAACATGTAAATTAAAATTGAAGTGTAATTAAATACTTGCTCTATTCGAAATTTTAGAAACTACTCATGGATGTCATCAATGAAGAATTGACTAAAATTAAACAAAATGGATGGTTTTCTTTTTGTGGAAAAGATGGAAAGGAAGCCTAAAATGGGTTCATCTACCCAATGATCAGAATAATAACCCAAAATGTATGAAATTATGGTTATAATCTGTTTATCTTGATCATTGAGGAAGGGTGTGGAGGATTCTTCTTTGGTAATTGGCATTTTCAGGTAAGAAGATCTCCAAAATCTTGGCCCTGGTAGCAAAATAAAGCTTCTGATAGATTTGGGTGAGGGCTTCCAAGGAGAATGGGGCATTGTTTTCCATAGGGGGAGCTAACATCATCTAGTTTATGGACTAGGTAATAATTGTAAACAAGATGTCACCAGATGGGGCCATAATGGCTCTTTGGCCAAAAACATAACAGGCTTGACATTTCCTGGTGAGTTCAGGGGCATGGAAGGTTAGAGGGAAAATGTAATGAGGAAGATTGGACTCCTAGAGTCCAATTTCATTTGTTTTGAACACATGTTTGTCCTCTAGCCAACAATAGAGCTCTAAAAATTCATAGCTGCATTGTGTTTCACTAATCCTATAACCCTTATCAGCTAAAGGAATGTGATGTAAGTCTCTGGAGGGAGGGATTAATGGATTAACTAGGCTTTCATGGCTCTTGCTCTTTGGAGGCATTATTAGATCAGTGAACGATAACTGTGAAAGAAGGGAAAGCTTACTGGGAAGAATTCGATGTTATAAGTCGCCACAGGAAAAGGAGACAGAGCGTTAACAATTTCGATCTGGGTGGGTTCAACAAATGCTTTGAAAATGGTCACTTAGCAAAACCTAGGAGTTATGGAGAATTAGTAGTGAAAGAGATAAGTGGAAACTGTTTAGAGATTTTAAGCAAAGATGGGAAGTTCCATTGGAGGTGGCGCGAGACCATTACACGTTGAACGGTTACCCAAGAAAACAAATTAAACGCCCAACGGTAATTCTATCAGGAACTTATTTAATTGGGCAACAGTTATACAATATGGTGCAACATGAATGGTGAAGGTGTCAGGGTAGGGACCTGGTAAAGCGGATAAGGATAAGACTATTTTCGGAGGGGGTAGGAGGTGGTAAGTAGTATTGGCTGGTGGTGGCGGGGTGGGGGGGGGGGGTGTGTGTGTGAAATAAGGAGAAGGCACCACATAATGGATGGGTTCCGACGAGGGAATACTACCTTTTCGGACCCCCCCACCCCCCCCCCCCCCCTCCTCAGTGGTAAAGGAGGATGGAGTGGGGGGGGGGGCTGAAAAAAGATATGAGCCATTGATCATGGAGATTGGTGAATGTTGAAGTTTTGAGAGTAGCATTCTTTAACTGTATACGACAAAACTAACTTGTTCATATGCACGTTTTGATTTTTCTTTTGAACTTAGGATAGTATTTGTGATATAAAATATGTCAAATAATTTATCCACATCGTGCCTTTTTTCTTTTTACAATGTCACTAAAACTTAGGGTAAAGGGAACATAACCATATTTATAAAATCAACTATTTCTATCTACCCTTTAACTAAGCTAACATTTTATTTTTCTAAAGGGGGTGCATTTGACTAGCAAACTCGTATTATTTTCTTTTATGAAAAACAAAAAACTATCTAAATTATATCACTATTTCTCCTATTGATTCAGATTAAACAATTGAATCAATGTCATTTTCTACCTAACTACTGATTTACCAAGATTAAATTGTTTGGCAAATCTTTGTTCTCTAGTCTAATTTACAAAAATTTAAACATGTTTAACCATGATTATACTATATGATTAAACAAATAACTAGTCATTGTGGCATTTTAAACAAGTTGTACACAACCTTTATTTATCAATGATAAGAGAACCATCTATCAATTGTGACATTTAGATTTGCAACACTTTCAGTATTATTTTTTTTTGTTTTTTCTTTCTTTTGATGGGGTTCTATCTTTCATTCTTTTTCAATGTTTTTTGTTTTCCTCTTTTTTTTTTTAATTTATACCCTCTTTTCATTTTCATTCTATTTTTCTTTTATTTTTAAATCATTTGTAGTTTGACAATTATTTACAATATGAGGTTTCTGAGATAAAATACTCAATCACCTTGAGATCCTATCAATTATAGGACCTAACAATGGCTCCAGCTAGGGATGACACTCTCCTTGAGAGGTGCCAACAATATCTACACCTGATTTCTTTTGTTGTACTACTTATGGTAACATATCAATTGAATCTTAGGGCCTTATCTGCGGGCTTCAACTTCTGTCAATAGGTCACCCAATAAAAATAGAAACAATGATATTTACAATGATTTGATGCTATAAAACTTGTATTTCTAAGAGAAATAGTGCTTTAGCATTATGCCATTCATAGGTCCACCAAGAATTTCTGTTCCATCTAGATGTTTGAGAAAAAATGCATTGTGTCCTCTGAAAGCATCAATGATATAAGGTATTGTCCACAGATTGTCAAATTTTCCTTGCTTTCCTTTTTCCTCTCTTCTGTTATCCCACTTTGAAACTCTATCACCCAAAGTCAAATCATCTGCATTATTTATTCTATCAAAAATCCTTTTGATATTCTCCTGGATGACCTAAGCTTTATTATAGACTTCTTCCCTGGATTGTTGCAATTGAATTGTCTGATCAATCCTACTTTGGATGTTGTTTGGCTCAACCTATAATTCCTGAATTACCTTCATAACTAGAACTCCTAAAGAGGATGGGAAAACAACATCCATTCCATAAACCAATTGGTATAGTAACATGCCAATTGATTTCTTTGTTGTGAGTCTATCAGCCGAAATTGCATTTATTAACTTGTTGTGCCCTGACTTTTTGTTGTCTTCTAATAGCTTTTTAATAATGTTTACCAAACTATTATTTGAAGATTCATCCAACCCATTACCCTGTGGGTAATAAGCAGTTGAATGTCCCAAATTAATATGATACTTGTTGCAGAAGTCTATCTTTTTCTTGGATTTAAAAGCTGCGACATTATCTGTAATGAGCTTGTTGGGACAACCAAATCTAGACAAATATTGGTTTCCAGAAATTTGTTAATAACAACATCAGTAGCCAATCTAGAAGGTGTGGCCTCAGTCTATTTAGTGAAGTAATTAGTAGCTATGAGGATCCATTTGTGTTGGGCAGAAGATGGTGGATGGATTTCTCCAATGAAATCCAATCCCCATTGTTGGAAAGGACTTTCAATAGAAATAGGTTTTAAAGGTAGAGGCAAAAGTTTTCTTTTTCCCTCAAATATTTGGCACTTGTGGCAAGAGGTTACCTTCTTATGGAAATCTGGGAAAAGAGTAGGCCAATAGAAACCAACTCTAAGGATCTTGTTAGCAATGGTTTTCTAGTATAGATGTCCACTACAATCACCTTCATGGAATTCATGCATTGTTCTTTCTGCATCATCTTTCGATAGACACTTTAGTAAAATACCACCAACATGTTTGCAATAAAAAAAATTATCTATGATGCAAAATTTCACTGCTTTCAATTTTAGAAATCTAGCCTTTGTCTTAGAGGTGGGCTCCAGTATTGCAGCAATAATGCTACAACTCCTGGGACTCTCTTCTTTATTTTTATCAACCTAGTAGTTCGTAACAAACTTGGAAGTGACGGTGCTATATGCACAAGTACTAGCTCTTGTTGTAGGCTGTCATTTAATAAGCTGGCACAAGTCTGCTAGGAGCTTAAGCCAACTTCTATGAGCTCTTAGAAGAAGCTTTTAACTGTGATGGATGAAAGTTAACTCAACAAAGGCTAATCTGCTTTTCAGACCGACGCTGAAAGCTGAAAGGAAATGCAAACCCTAGCAAACCCTAGTTTTACCGACTAAACCTACGGGTGCAAGAAAAGAGATAAAAGCTGCTAAAATGGATGCCATTGACTCTTGGAAAGGTAAAATGCATGCGTCTAAGCTACTTCTGAAGGAAAATGTGGAAAATGCATTTTTTTGTATTTTTGAGTAATCTTTCAGAATTATTATGCATGTGCTTTAACTATTTTTTATTGTGCAGAGGTTGATTGGCAAAAGGAAATGGAGTAGGTGCTTGCAGGAGGTTGGGAAGGTGAGAAGAGGGCCTAAGGGGTCCCTAGCACCCTTCCAAAGAGTTTCAAAGTGTTCAAATTTCAGAAAACTTCTCACGTGAACTTCTACAGGAAGTCTGCAAGGGTTCTACAGGATGTTCTATAGGAAGATCCGAAAGAGGATTTTGGAGGGTTGATGGTGGAAAAACGGTGGGAAAGTGGAAATGGAGGTTGGATAAGGATGTTAAGGGGTCTAGGACCTGGTGAATGAGGCTAAGGAGTGATTAAGGTGATTGGATTTGTTCAAGGATGGAGGGAGCAATGATGCACAAGAATGTAGAAATTAGGGCAAAGTGGGAAAATGTGCTAATGAAGGGAAGGAATCTTGGATTAGGGGTTGGAGCAGGTTGTATGATGGAGGAAGGGTAGGCAAGGAGGTATCACAAGTGTTTAGCACACTATTTTTCCAAAACTGATCAACAAAGACTAGGAAAACCAAATATCTAGTTATTTTGACCTACTTTGACCTAAAAACCAGAAACATGATGAACATAAGTTTATTGGCAGAAAATCATGCAAGATAACTATGGAAGTGAAATTTATTTTATGAATGCAGCAAAGACACATAAAAGTACACAAAGGAGTTACTGACACTTGGGTTGGGCCCAACCCCAAGAGCTACAACCTCCTAAGAAAGATTAGATTGGTGCAAATCTAGATTCATATTTATTGACCAAGAAATAATAGTTACATCCCAAAAACTGTCTACAAGAAAAAGCTCGAAAATGTGTTGATACAAAGCTACACTAAAGTGAGAAAATAGACTAACAAAATGACTAACCTATTGACTAAAATCTAACTATAATCTGACTAAAATCTGACTAAAAACTGACTAAAAACTGACTAACTGAACTGAGGCCTCAAGCCTTCTTATTTATACAAATTGAAGACCACAACAGCCCTGCTAAACTTTAGGAACTCGGCTGCCAAAACTTGCAGTTAACAACAGTCCTACTTGACTTACTTGGCTGCCCCTTGTGCTCCATGTTTTTTATGGAGAATTCGAGGTAAGGGCTCATAAATTAAGGGGACACCTTCCTACAAATCCTCTCCCTTGTTCTTCCACGAATTTGGCTACCAAGTGCTCATTAAACCTTTGATTTTGTCTCAAAATTGACCAAAAATCTGCATAAAGCACACATTAGACTTTTTGGCATAATGACTAACCGAATTCACTCTATTAGCATAAATATAATAAAAAACATGCAATAAACTAATGAGAATGGTGGATTAAGTCGAATTAGGAGGCTGAATGAGCCCATATAATTACCAATTTCTGGGGCTCATCACTTAGTTAAACCAGGAGGAGCATTTAAATTGAATAAAACAAAAATGAGATCTGCATACCAGGGTGAGGTCATAAAAGCCTCATCTAATTGTGGAGTTGCCTGTTCGTCTTGATCATCTATTACAGCTACGAAGTTAATATCCAATTCATTAAAATTAGACTCAACCATCAATTTGGCTAACCCTTGTCCTTTGAGAAGCTTGGTGGGCTTGATTTCTTTGCCATACTCAAGAATTATGGAAAATTATTTGCCTCTTTTACCATCTGGTCCATTTTGGGTTAAAATATCCTTGACCACAACATTTTGTACAAAAGCAATAATGTGAGAATGGAGGATATACACTCTGAAATATTTGATTTCTTTAATTAATGAAAAGGCTTATTTTTCCATTATGTTATATTTTAATGCAACATCCCTTAAAGCATCGCTGAAAAAAGCAATGGGTTGTTCAAATCCATCATTGTTTTTCTGTAAAAGGACAGTTGCAACAGTATGTTTGGAAGAAAATGAGAAGATTATAAAATCCTTAG
Organism: Pinus taeda; assembly: GCA_000404065.3. Classification (NCBI taxonomy): domain Eukaryota; kingdom Viridiplantae; phylum Streptophyta; class Pinopsida; order Pinales; family Pinaceae; genus Pinus; species Pinus taeda. The sequence goes on from APFE031301529.1 coordinate 87,845, forward strand.
TGAAATATGGACTGATTAGGACTGGTGCTTTTGTCAATGCTTTTTTAACTTAGTCAAATGATTGCTTAGCCTCAATGTTCCATTTGATTTATGAATCTCTTTTTAGCATATTCGTTATGTTTTTGAGGAGTTATACAAGGTTGGGGATGAATCTCCTTAGGAAGTTTATTCTTTTAATAAATTATTGAAATTCCTTAATGTTTCTAGGATGATTGATTTTTAAAATAGCTTCAATTCTTTTGGGATCAATTTTAATGCCTTCCTTGGAGATGATATGGCCTAGAAGTTTTCCCTCTTCAAGGAAAAAAATTGTTTTCTTAGGATTTAGTGAAATTCCAAACCTTCTGCATTTCTCGAATATTGTTCTCAGATGTAACAAATGTTCTTCATTAGTTTTAGAATAAACAATAATGTCATCTAGATAGATCACAATAAACCTACCAATTTCATCAGCAAAGGCAATATCCATTGCTCTTTGAAATGTGGCTCCAATATTTATTAACCCAAAAGGCATCTTCACGTACATGAAGGTACCCCATGGAGTAGTAAAGGTTGTTTCATCTTGATCATCAGGGTGAACTAAAACCTAATTATAACCTGAGAAACCATCTAATAAAGAAATCCTAGAAGATCCAACTACCTTCTGTAGAAAATGATCCATTTTTGGTAAAGGGTAGTTGTCCTTTAAGGAAACTTTATTAAGGTTTCTAAAATCTATGCATAATCTGATTTCACCTATTTTCTTCCTAGTTAGCACTATTGGTGGGCTCCAGTATTGCAGAAATAATGCTGCAACTCCTGGGACTCCCTTCTTTACTTTTATCAACCCGGTCGTTCGTAACAAACTTGGAAGTGACGGTGCTATATGCACAAGTACTAGCTCTTGCCGCAGCTGTCACTTGGTCAGCTGGCACAAGTCCGCTAGGGGCTTAAGCCAAATTCTATGAGCTCTTAAAATAAGCTTTTTAATTGATGGATGAAAGCTAACTCGAAGGAAGCTAATCTATTTGTGAAAAGAGATTGAAAAACTGAAGGAAAGCGCAAACCCTAGCAAACCCTAATTCTACCAGCTAGTCCTACTTATGCAAAGAAGAGAATGCAAACTACTAAAAGAGATGCCATTACTTCTATGAAGTTAAAATACATGTGTCTAGACTACCTCTATCTGGAGAAAACATCTTTTCGTATTTTTGATTAAGTTGCCAGGTTTCATCATGCATATGCTTTCACCGTTCTTAGATGTGCAGGGGTGGATCAAGGAGGAGGAATGCTTGGAAAAGGTTGGGAAGGTTCAAAGAGGATCTAAGGAGTCCCCAACACCCTTCCAGAGAGTTTCACAAAGTTTGGCTATCAAGAAACCTCATTTTTGAGCTTCTATAGGAAGTCTGTAGGGGTTCTATAGGATGTTTAGAGATTTTTATAGGATGTTCAGAAATTTCTACAAGATGTTTGAAAAGTGGATTTTAGAGAATGGGTGAGTGAGGGAAGGTGCATGGATGGATAAGGAGGTAGGGTAGGAGCCTGGAGTAACCCAGAAACTGGTGGGTGGAGTGGTGAGAAGGTGTAGAAGGCTGACTTGGCTTGAAGAAGGCTAAGTCAATGATTGAGCAAGAAGGTAGGGTTACGTGGAAAAAGGGATAGATGGGAGACGAGGAACCCAGCTAGGAGATGGAACAGGTGGCTCAGATGATGTTTTAGGTGGATGAAAGAGTGGTGGAGATGCCCTGCATGGTGTACGTCTAACTCATTCAGCTGCATTAACCTTTCTTGTTGAGCATGGCTAAGATCTAGGTCCAGCTGAGCTGCCATCCTCAATGTGTTGTATTCAAACTCGATTGACAGCAAAGCTCTCTTCCCATAGACCAGCTCATAGGGTGTGAAACTGGTTGTGGTCTTCAAAGTGGTGTTGTAGGCCCAAGTGGCCTCAACCAGGCGATCTGCCCAGTCCTTTCTGTTGTTGCTCACCACCTTAGTCAAAATCCCCTCTAATGCTCTATTGGTGACTTCCACTTGCCCATTCGCTTGAGGATGATATGGGGTGGAAGTCCTATGTTTGATCTTGTGATGAGAAAGCAAGTCTTCAATCAAGTTGGAGGTGAACTGGCTTCCTTGATCGGTGACTAACTCTCTTGGGTAGCCAAATTTGTAGAAAATGTTTTCTCTTAAAAACTCAGCCACCTTTTCTTCTGTTGTTGCTTTGATTGCCTTGGTTTGCCCACTTTGTTAGATAGTCTGTGCACACAATGATGTAAGACTTTTGCCTTGAAGGAGGGTTGATAGGACCCACAAAATCCATACCCCACTTCTCAAATGGCTCAAGAGTCACCTGAGGTTGGAGAGGCATTTCATCCCTTGGAGTCAGTTTCCCATCCTTTGGCATCGGACACATTGGCTAATATATCTTCTGACATCTTGATGAAGAGTGGGCCAATAGTAGCTGCCTGTAGAATTTTGAAGGCAGTCCTCTTGGCTGCAAAATGTCCTCCACAAGGCCCATCGTGACAAGTTAGGAGGATGTCAAAGACTTCCTCCTCCCTTACACAACGCCTTAAGATTTGATCAGGGCCAAGTTTGAACAAGTTGCCCCCGATCCAAGTGAATGAGGCACTTTTCCTCACGATTCCGCTCTTCTCCTTTGAGGATAAGTGCGGAGGGAATTGTGCGGAGACCAGATAGTTGGCTATATCAGCAAACCATGGGGAGAGTGCTGAGATAGCAAACAGATGCTCATCTGGCATCTGGTCATCCAATGTTTCTTCTTCACCTGCAGTCAAATTCACTCTAGATAAAAAGTCAGCAACAACATTTTCTTTACCGGGTTTGTCAACGATGGTCAAATTAAACTGCTGCAACAAAAGTAACCATCTAATAAATACGAGCATTCACATCAGGCTTATTCATTAAATATCAGATTGCAGCATGGTCAGTATGTACAAATGTTTGATAGCTAGTGATATAGTGTCGGAACTTGTTCAGGGAATGGACCATAGCCAGGAACTCTTTCTCAGTTACCGTATAATTGATTTCCGCCTTGGATAAGTTTTTGCTAACAAAGTATATAGCATATGGGAGTTTTTATTCAACTTGTCTTAAGGTTTCCCCTATGGCTTTGTTCGAGGCATTAGTGTGGATGTGGAAAGGTAGGGCCCAGTTTGGGCCTCTCAAAATTGGAGCAAACACCAACTTATCCTTCAACTCATTCAAAGCCTTCTGGCAGTCATCCGACCATTTAAACTCAACATATTTTGCTAAGAGGCCAAACAATGGCGAGGCTAGCTTACTAAATTCTTTAATGAATCTGCGGTAATATCCTGCTAAGCCTAGGAAACTCCGGACATCTCTCACCTTCTGAGGAGGGGGGACCCTTTTGATGATAGCAACTTTACTGGGATCCACCTGTAACCCCTAGCAATAAATGGTATGGCCTAACACGCTCCCTTAAGTCATCAGGAACTCACATTTCTCAGGATTGAGGGACAGGTTCATCTCAATGCACTTGCTCAAAACTTTTCCCAGGTTGGATAAGGCTTCTTGGAAGCTAGACCCGTAAGGAGTAAAGTCATCCATATAGATTTCTACCGAATCATGGACCAACTCGGAAAATATGCTTAATACAACTCTCTGGAAAGTGGTAGGGGCATTACATAGCCCAAAGGGAAGGACGCGGTAGGCAAAGGTACCACATGGACAGGTGAAAGTGGTCTTATCTTGGTCCTCCGGGCTGATTTGGATCCGACTATACCCGCGGAACCCATCTAGGAAAGAGAAAAACCTCTTCCCTGCCAAACCATCCAACACTTGATGTATGAAAGGTAAAGGGAAGTGGTCTTTCTTGGTGGCTTTGTTCAATTCTCTGTAGTCCACACAGATTCTCCATTTCCCATTTTTCTTGGGCACCAACACCAGAGGGGAAACCCATTCGCTATCCGAGATGGGGTAAATGAATCCCGCATCCAACAATTTTTGCACTTCTTCTTTAACAATGTCTTTGAGGGTTGGATTCATTCTCCTCTGAGGTTGCCTAACTGGTTTATAGTCCTCCTTGATGTAGATATGATGAGTACAGATGGAGGGATGGATTCCCTTCATTTCCTTGTAGCTCCAAGCAAAGGCCTCCAAATGGCTGGTCAAGGGGCTACATAGCTCCTTTTCCTGAGAGGAAGAGAGAGAGGAGGTTATCTTCAAAGTCTTCTCAGGGCCAAACTCCACATTCTTAACTCTGGGGGTGATCGGATTAGTGGCACCAAGGTCCACTAAAGCATTGGCCTGGGTGTCTTCCACCAATTCTTCCAAGGATAGCGCACTAGGGGGAGGATTTTGGATTAAGTTTTCAATCAAATCATCCTTGGTTGGAGGACCTCCCTTGCTAGCTTCCACTATGCATAATGGTGCAGAGTAGACCTCATCCTCTTCTTCTTCTTCCAACCAGAGGGGTAAGTCATGTTCTAGCAGAGGTTGGGCAGGAGGGTATAGGACCAGCTATTTGGACATAGGCCCATTTTTTATGGTCATGCTTCCGTCTCGGAAGCTGATGTAAGCATCTGTAGTAGCCAGCCAAGGCCTTCCCAAAATGAGGGGATATCCCATGAGTTTTGCCTTAGGCTGGAGGACCAAAAAGTCCGCAGGGTATTCCCAGGAGTCAACAGAGACCAAGACATCCTCCACAATCCCTTCAGGAGTCACGGTGGAGTGGTCTGCCAATTGCAGCACTGTCGAGGTTTTCCTTAGGGAACTCTGAAGATTGAGCTTAAGCATGGTGTCCCTGGTCATCACATTGATGGCAGCCCCTAGATCAATCAGAGTGTGGGGTATAATGGTGCCATTGATGTGGACATCAACTACAGGGCTCCCAGGGTCCAAATACTTCGGACAGATTACTTGCCCCAACATAAGATCGGACAGTTGTCCTATGACATTGATGGTCGAGGCATCTTTCTTTCACCTGCTTGGGTGCCTAAAGCACTTCTCTTTAATCAATTTGTTGTATATCGGTACATCTTTGATGGCCTGGAGAAGTGGAATTTTCACACACAACTGCTTGAGTTCTCCCAGAAGCTCATCCTCCTCTGGGTTGGGTTGTGTGGTCGCTGTGAGTCACTGAAGAAAGGGTGGAATGGCTTGGGGTTCACTTTCCTATTTCTCTTCCTCCTCTTCTAAGGGAGGAGGTTGGCGTTCTGGAAGGACCTTCCCAAATCGCAGGTTGATCTCCTAGATCTCCACAGCATAGGTAGGGCATGTTGTCTCCCCAGTATATACTTGTTGGGCCTATCTGTTGTTGGGGTTTGGATTCGGTTGAGCAGGCATCTGGGGTTGTCTTAGAGGAGCAGGAGGTAATGGTTGAGGTTGAGTTGGTGGTGGAGGCAAAATGGTGGGAGGAGTGTTGTATTGGGGCCTCCACCTCGGTTGAGGTGCATTCCACTGAGGTTGTGGCTGCGCATGAGAGTGAAACGAGTGAGAAGGAGGTTGAGTTTGGTATGGAGATGGATAAGACCACGGAGGAGGTGCAGACCAGGAAGGATGAGTAGGGGGACCCCAAGAAGGCATATGAGTATGTTGGTTGGGGTGGTAATAAGCTTGGGATGACCCCTGCATTCCCTGCTGATAAGGTATGGGTCCATGAGGTCTCCTTTGGTTGAGGAAGTAGAGAGGTTCAGTAGCCACCTCGGTCCCTAGGTACATGGCTTTAAATCCAGGCAAGGTAG